>VWZL01001808.1:656469-716323 GCA_013396915.1 Stercorarius parasiticus
GTGAAAGGATGTGAGAGAACATGACATCTGAGTGCAGAAAGAAAATGTGCTTTGCAGGGAATGAAGACGACTGTTGTTTTCCACTCTCACTGAGAAAAAAGAACATTTGAACATTCCAGAAGAAAAAGTGAATACTTACTAATGCAATTTTTTGGCAGAATAAATACTGCTAAATATGAGGGCGCTGTAAGTGGTTAATCCTTAATTAACAGAGTGCCTATAAACATGTGCCTGAGTTTAAAAATATACCGTTTCCTTTATTATTATTATTATTATTATTATGAAACTAAAGCATGAGCATAACTGACAGTTGATGTGTAAAGAAATCTCCAGATGGACTGGTCATAGAGTGCTTTAAGCCTTAGGTAAGATGCTTCCTTTACAGAACTACGGGAGAACTAGTTCCGTAGGATACATTAATATCTAGCACTGGTCGATGGTTTTGAACACATCAAAGTTCTACACAAATAACTCGTTAGCAATGGATCTGCCGGACCTAAAACAATAATTGCTTTGTAGCACTAAACCTGGTAAGCTAAACTGTTCCCTGACACTTTAATCAGCAACCAATTAGATAATTTATTAAATATTTTGATACCACAACCAGGAATTTAAAAAATGCTTATATTACTGCTGTTGTCAGTTTATTTTGAGCATTAAATAGCTGCTATCCAATGCTAAAAACCAGGGCAAATCCTGCATCTTCTAGTGCGGGATCATTCCCGCAGTTCCTCTGGCTCAGGTCCTCCACTCCGGCTTCCTCAGGCTACATTTCACCAGCTGAGGACCACCCATTCAGTTTTGCATTTATATCATCGCATGTTCATAAAGGATAGTTACATTTCATTCATTCATTGCATTTTTCCTGGTTTTGCTACGGCCTCTTAACACTTCCTATGTATAGCAGATTTCCCAAAGTACATAAAACACTACAGGTCTGAAACAAATAACATTTGGTGGCTTAAATTAGATCCATATTTACGATCATTTAGTCAGTGAACGAAAGATCAGGCGAGGTTAAAGGCTGAGGCCCATATTCTTTGTTCTGGCTGCAGGTGGGTAGGATTTGAGGGAGATCTTTACCTCAGCTCCCCCCAGGCTGGGGACAAGTCAGGGACTTGTCAGCAGCCGCTTTGACTGGCGGCAGAGTTGCTGCGAGTTGTCCTCAACTGCTCGTTGCTGCATTTCTGGATCCCAAAGCAGATGGGTCCCGCCATTCACCTAACCCAAACTCATCTCTCTGGCCATGGATAACTGCTTCAGTGGAGGTAAAAAGCCTCCCTGCCTCCCCGTGCAGCGAGCAAGCTGTTCAGCTGATCAGGGTGCACGCCGAGGAAATATTTGGGGTTTCTGGTCTGAAGTGCACAGTCCTGAAATTTACCCCAACAGGATTTATGTAGAGGAAAGGGGTCTTATCTAGTGATCCCAATATATAACAGTTTTAAACTTTGGATCAGTAATAATAGGGGACTGGCTTTAACTCAAGTCCTGGAGCAGGCACATTTATACTCTTTGCAAAATATTTTTGCTGGTAATTTTTTGACAGCAGCTGAACATTGAGCAGATGTCTTCATTGAGCTGCCCTTTCTCTGAAATAACACAGTGAACTGAAAGTCCTGTAAAGTGTCTAAGTTGAAGTCTGAATGTGCCTCTCTAAACTGTGTTACGCTGCATTTACAGGCATTTTATTTGCCCTTGAGCTGCCCACTCAGCTGGTTTGTTAAGGTCTTGCCACAGTTCTTCCAAATGTGGCTGCTCTGTTTGGCTCTCTCATGAGATCTGTCATCCTCAAACAAGCTGGTAAATTATAAACCATCTCTCGCCATCATCACGAACACAATTCAGTAGTCCCAGGCACATTCTGTGTCTGTGTCCTACTGTTCTCTCTGGAGCAACCACTTCTGTTAGTTGGTGCATCTCCCTTGCCTTGGTCAGAGAGTTGACACACTCCAGTGTTTGTCCCCCATAGCACCTTCCTTCATGTGGACGGTGGCCTTTGCCTGGCTGGAGGGTGCCTGCGAGGTGGGCTGCCTTGCTGTGTCCCCTGTCACAGTGTCTATGAGCAGCTCTTCTCCCACGGCTGGTTAGCGAGTGGTGACTTTCAAACCTCGTATCTGCTCCTTGAGGGGCCTGGACCACTTGCACCTCCATCTTTGCGTGCAAGTGCAATAACCGTGTGTTCAGCGGTAACTCAGTGTTGCTGCTGGCGTTCAGCGCCTCAGCTCAAGAGGGACTGGGCGGGTTTGCAATGGTGAATCATCCAAGGGAAGAGTTTCACTGGAGAGCTTTTAGCAGGCAGCCACTAGTGTGATTTATAGCCCTCTCGCCTAATATCCCCTGCACTTATGGCTCTGCTGGAGTGGAGAGCAGCAGCACAGCAGCATGGGATCTAGAAGCTTGTTAGGGGCTCCTGATTCAGCTTTGGGAGCTCACTTCTGCTCAAGCCAGACAGCCCCATGCACAGTCTGTCCTTTTCTATCTTGGTCTCCACACCAATTTTCCTGCTGGGGAGATAAAACCCTTGGGAGAAGGAAAAAACCTTGTATCTCTCTTCCTATGTGCTTAGTTGCCAGTCATCAGATGATTCTCCTGAAGCCCAGCTTTAAGGAACAAAAGTCAGCTCAAACCCTCTTGCTTGGCATCCACTCTACTTCAGTGACACCAACAGACCGCAGGGTCCAAGCCCCAACCCCAGGCGGAACCTGGGCCGCTGCTGTCCACTCATCTCTCCATGGGTAGTGGACCACCTGCAAACCAGCTTCAGCCCCCAAAGCTTTCATGGCAATGCTCATAAGCGCAGGACTGAGAGGACTCGGGTTGGGAATAGCAGTCCCCTGCCTTGTACTACCCTTCAAGAAACCAGATAAAACACAAGCCCATCACCCTTTGCTGTTCAGAGCCTTACCACCATGTAGGTACAATGGAGTTATGAAGTCTGGTTGTTAATCAAGGAAAAAATCAAGTAGAAAGATGTCTTTGCATGCAGAACAAGTACAGGCTATGTTCTGCAGTGCAGGAAACCTAAAAAGGACTAAACCTTTAAAGAACTATATGTAGATTCATAAAATGTTTTGGTGAAAACATCAGTTATTTTGGAGAGTAGTAATGTTGACTTAAAATACTTAGCTCTTGAATTCCATGTTAAGTATTCACTACACTGAATGTAGTCATGTGTTTGGGGAATTAATAGCTTTACTTCTAAGTTTTACTTATTATTCTTATATACAACAGTCCAAGGAAATTTTCTTTTGCTTATCTACGTTTCAGCCTCCTTGCTTGGATTTCTTCTGGGATCTGACCTATAAAAACAACTGGATTTATGACACACGAAAGTTTACAGCAAACACTTAACAAATACTTCTATTTCAGATATGAAATTAACAGTGTTTAAATATAGTCTCAGGTGTTCTCATTTTTGCTGTTTACAGGGTGAAGTAGTTTTCTAGCAAATGTCAAGGAACCAGCTAATGGGTAAATATTCCAAGGAAAGTATCTGCACACCGCCATCTACGGTGCGGGCCGCGGGTATTGCAGGAGCTGTTTGTCGCTGGGAGACCTGAAAGGGGGGATTCATAACCAAAAAACATCGCGAATTCTCCTCTTCTGGCAGCAGTTTCTACTGGTGCAGAGCATGCCTTGCAGAAGGGCCATTATAATACAGACTGTGAGTGACTGTCGTGTGTGGAGTGAGAATTAACAGAGAGTTTGGAGAGTAATTAATTCTCTGAACGATGTCATTTAGAGTATCACGGGCGTGTTTGAGAACGGCCGGGTGAAACCATGCAGGAGGGCGAGAGGAGCACGCATCCCATTTCTTGCCGGAGAGCCCCTGCCGCAGGGACACCAGGCTGGAGGCATCACCACAGCCCAGTTTGCTCAGTGTTGAGAGAGTACCACGTAAGGTCCTGGCTGCTGGTGGAAGTGGCTGTTTCATACACTAACGCTCTCTCCCTTCTGGCTCCTGCCCTGGCTCTGGCTCTCTCCAGCTGCCTCTCACCTCACCTCGCCTCCCTGCCAGCGGCCGCTACTGCCCACCACTTGTATTTTCCAAGAGCTGGGTTGTGACAGTCTGCACTGAGTGCAGGAGGACAGTCTTGGGCCACCCCCAAGTCCAAAACATCCATACAACAGAGCTGCAAGCATCTGCTCAGGCAGAGCCACCAGCTCCATAGGGACACACCACACAGTCCTGGGGAAGAGAAGCAGGGGGGTGCCCAGTGTACCACACACATAGTTTATATAGATAGCACATGGCCAACTTTTTACTCTCTCTCCAGGGCTACCTCTTGCAAATGAAAAAGCTCCAGAGGAAATCCATCACTGCAGAGTCCTCCTTCAGCTCCCCACCTATGTCTTCTAACCTATGCACAACTGTCCTCTTCAAGAAGCTTTTGAAGGACAGTAGGTGGTTAAAAGAAACTGGGAACCATTGCACTGAGTAACACAGAGGAAGAACTGGCGATACGTGCAGCTTCTACTTTTACCGCCCACTTCTGTGTGCCTTGCAGACCACCAGCAGCCCATGGGTTGTCCCTTGGAAATCCCCAGTGCTCAGAAGAGCACACTCTGCTCATAACCTGGCTGCTGAGATCTTTGCTACTGGATGGCTGTGAACTGAGCGCATCCCACTTGTGTTTATTACTTTATTGCTGAGGCTGTTTTTTCATATCCTGTAGTGATAAACTGTCGGGTTTTAGACGAAGAGGTGGGAGGAGTGAGGGCTGGCTCTAATGTGTGCTGGGACACAGCCTAACTCAACCGGGTTCAACAGCTGGGTTTGGTAGTTAGCTGGCATCTCAATATGAATCTTTGACAACAACAATAATAATTAGTAGCCTCAGCCCTAAATTACTGTTTATCCAATTATAAAAAACAGTCCTAAATTAGCTGAAGCCTGAGTCGCCATTAGCCTCCCTCTCAGAAGAGAAGTTAATATTTATCATACAGACTGCCCGTAGGCCCCTGTATTATCCACGTTTGGCTTCCTCCAATGAGCTTATCTCATCTCCAATTGACGATGAATTATTATGAACTTACTTTGGACATCTTACTTTAGACTTCTGGCTCGCTGTCCTAGGAATTTTTTCAATGCCAGATTGTTGACTTCAGCCTTAATTAATGATCACTTGTTATCAGCTTAGTTCAAATGTTTGGTTTCTAACTTTCGGTTGTGTAGTCTAAACATTTCCAAAGTCCAGATAGACGGCTTTTACTTAAAATGTTATGATTTTGATATTGACTTGATGCCTTCCTGGCTGAGTGTGAAGATTTTATTCCTCCATCACTTTGATTAATAGACCTATTACAAATCCTACTCTTTAGAGTACCGAGGAGTGAAACAGCTAAACACCATGTAGATAAACTTAGTTAAGAGTTAATCTTACATTTCTGTGGGAAGTTTTTTATTCGCTCAGGAGCTGCTTCACTCTTTGGTACAATTTTCAAATGCTGAATTATTCTGCAGCCACTTATTTGTCTTTTTCTTAGCCTAAACGGCGGTTCTGCAGCTCACATGCTGTATGGTTAATCATCCTTACTCTATTACACAAGCACTTAAGAGTTCAATTTAATAGGAGGAAAGTATTCTGCAAAACTCTCTGGTAGTGAATTGCAAGGTCTTTACCCCTAAGAGTTCAGACAAGATATAAGCTCACATCTTTACATGAAACACTGGATGTTCTCCTACCACTACCCAGTCATCAGCCATTCTCAGCTGCAGATGCCAGACCATTCACAGATTTCACAATGGCTTGTTCCCGCACCCTATGTCCAATATCCCTCAGGTATTAAAAACATACTTTGGGAAATCACAGTCTTTACTACCGTAAAAATAGCAATGCTCAGGTCCATTTTTACTAGGGCAGCTTATTTTGTCATGTTGGCTTGTAATCAAAGATACACTTGGGTTTTGCAGACTCATTCTAACTAACTAAGCAGATTTCATCAATTGTTTCCTTAAAACAAAATTTGGGTAACTTCTTGTTAACAGAAGCCATGTTTGAAATTGAAGACACTTTTCATATTCTCAAGTTCATTGTACCAGCCAGGGCTTTTTATTTTTATTTAGTTGGAGATGTTGCATTGAGACTGAGATGCTAAAACAATTATCAGACTTGAAAAATCATTTTAAAAATGCTTCTTATTTTTTGGTTTTGATCATCTGAGATTCTTAAAACGCTCATTGAATTTATTATTATATGTTCTGGGATGGATATATTTGTGTTCTCTGTCTTGCATTTACCAGCAGTTGTAAAATGGAATTAACATCCCACCTTAGTGCATACTTCAGGTTTATGCAAAGAATACTGTAGAGCATTCCCATCGCTTTGGGGTGAAAGATTAGATACGTTCAATTTTCTTTTGCAGATTTCTTCGGCGCTCTCTAAAGAAATAGCATCACAGGTAAACTAGTTATCAACTGGCCCCAAAAAAAAGCACTGCACTTAAAACCACTGGAAGTACGAGGAGTGAACACATCTGTACAGCACTGGTGAGTTCTTTATTCCAATGGCCTCTTGTGACCACTCGGATTCACAGGGCAACTTAATCGTACGGGGAATTTATTTGTTTTGTTCCACTCTCATCTCTAATAAGTTTATACAAACCTTTGACTTCTGCCCCACTGTACAGGTCAGGGACATCAGATGCTGTCTCTTTATGTGTGCAAAACTTAGGACTATTATCTGCTTATTAAATAGGAGTCTTGCCTTACCATCAGTTGTCCTGATTAATTCCATGGTGAGAAGTGGGATGAACGGTTAAATCCTGATTCTATTGGAGTGCTTAGACCTCTGTGCGTAGATAAATCATAAATGGAGGATTATTTTGTACCTTGGCTGCAAGCGTGATTGCTCAGGCAATCACAGCTGTTGTAGGAGCAAATGTGCTCAAAAGTGGATGCGCAAACAAAGTTCTGGACATAAAGTTATAAATTCTGTCACTCAGCAAAAAGTGCAAAGTTACACCAAGGTAAATGGAGAGATCTCTTTCTTTCTTTATTTATTTGTTTATTGGTTAGTTGAAGAGGTAAGATGGCCACTGATAGACATAATGAAATATCTCATAAGTTATCATACTTACCTGGGTTCTTTTTTACTCATTCAGATGTTGGTTTGAATATCATAGAGCTCAGGAAGTCTCCTCTGAGATAACTTCAGAGTCATACTGATCTCGGTCAGATAATCTCTCTTGAAACAGCTGATAAATTTTAATGGGTGTCTGATTATTTTTCTCCTGGCTAGCTCTGCCTGATACTGTAATACTACCATTGGGGGTAGTTAGCAAATAGGCTTTTGTATCGATGCCTGAATCTTTTCTAAATCTCACTGACTAGCTCGGCAGTATAACGAAATGTTATATGATGTCTGTGCAGTTTTTCCTACAAAGAGGTTTTTCTGTCCTACTGGGATGTCTGTAGAAAAGAACAAGTTCTCTAAAATCTAAGCGATTTACAAACTTTCCTTCTTTTTTTTTTTTGCTGCAATTCTTCCTGAGAATCCAATGACCATTTCTTAAATTGCATCATTCTCTGTCTGATAAAATCTGGCATTTACTACTGTGAATTCGGTGTAACACTGATAACATAATGAAAATAATCATCATTTGCCAAAGGTGGGCAGCTCCAACCACATATGCGCCTCCAGCCCTGCGCTGCTGACACCCCTGCCTCTCCCTCTGAGCCCCGGGGAGCCTGGCCAGGTGCCCCCAGTGTGTTCAGGACATTGCTACCGGACAACTGATGCTTGCCATTGCGCAGCCAAACTGTGATGGTGACCAGGGGACGCGAGCCTCCTTTGCCCACTCATAGACCTTATGTAAAGGTCATTCATGCTCCAGAAATTACAGAGTTAGTCTCTCAAGGTACCCCTCTATATTCAGTCACCTCATGTGTCCCTCGCTCCAACAATAAAGCTTCCTTGGAATGGACCTTTTCTTTGCAAAGCAGCCGGACTCTTCTTCACGTGGAAGAACATGAAAGCAATTCAGTGGAGAGAGGCTGGATGATCAAGCTTTGCCGCTTTCAGGACAAGCTTCTTGATGGCACATGTTCATCTAAGGTGGTTCTGAGTTTTGGGGAAGAATCCTACGCTACAGACTCCACCATTAACATGGGTCTTTGGACTAACTGTGTCATATCTATCTGGAAGACTCAGAGAAATTGAGGGAGACTTCTGAGTAATTTGCCTCAGATTCACTGCAGACAGAACTGATGTGATTACAGGGGAAGTATCCTACCACCCACAAGAGTGTATGTTCCCCGTGAACTTTAGTTAAATTTATAGCTTCTCTTAGACAAATAGCTGTGAATGAGATAGCTGCTTTCTGGCTAGATACAGACAGAAAAAAAAATTGTGCTCAAAAAAAATAATTGCTACTATCCATCATCTGTTTGTCGTCTCAGGAGTGGTCAGCTGCAACTCTTCTCCTTAGGGTAGCCCTGGGAAATACTATTTGAATCTTCCAGGACCTGATAGCAGAAAAAGGTATCATGACACAACTTAGTGCTGGATACCAACATTTTTGGCCAAGGGGCCTACTTGAGTTTCAGGGTAGAAGAAGCAAGGATTTTTTTTTCCTTCCCTACATCTCTCTCTCTTTCTCCTCTCATTGAGCCTCAACTTCTGAGACACTCTCATCCGACTCTTCGTCTGGGAGCTTTTCCAGAGGAACTGAGTGGAGTCTCCAAGAGTTTCCCTATCCCCCCACCCTCAACAAGCCCGTGAGGACCTACAGACCATTACAGACTTCTCTAAGCCTGTGTTCATGGCAACTCTGGTCTGCTTCAGCACTTTGCTGGGGGAAGAAGAGTGGTCCTGGCCAGGGGAAAGGGAAGCAGGGTGCTCTAGGCGTTATCCCTCCACTGCTGGAGCACCATCCCTGCATGGGGTAGGCAGAAATACAGCATAGCTGGGCAAACTGGTGCAAGGCAAGCTACTGCTCTGGGATGGTGAATGCCACCGCCCCATGGGGTATTGGTATCAAGCAGTTTCATGTGCACTTGGAATCACAGTGCTCCCAGAGCATCTGTGCCCTGGTCATCCTTAACTGCATTGTAAAGGTGCTCAGAGGTGCAGTTAGTGATGACGCATCGGTTGGCCAGGGAGGAGGGACACAGTCTGGCTGCCTCTCCCTAGGCCCTCTCTGGAGGTCCCCGACAGCACCACGGCTTGGTGGAGTCAACGGGAAGCTTCACAAAGACTTGAGCGAGCTTCACGTCAAGCAGCCTGAGTAGACACGGCTTGGGAAGACGCTCTCCCCTGGCTGACCGCAGAATGACTGTCTGTCCTCCGCACAGGCTTCTGGGGACAGCCAGGAGAATTTGAGGAGTGGGGAAGATTTTTATTTTTTTTTATATTTTCGGCATTTGTGTTTATGTGGGCAGCGTAAAAAACGATCTATTTTGCTGTTCTCCTGCCTGCTTCTACTAACTCGAATTTTCTTACTGTTTTTTATGCTATGGTAAGTACATTAACCTTCAGTTTAAAATCTAGCTTGCTTTTGAAATGAAAATCTTATATAAATTACCAAATTAAATCCTAAATATTCCTCAGGCAGTTCAATATTTACTTATTTTATTTTTTTTAATTACATTAGCTAGAGGCATTCTTTTGGATTTGTAGGTGTTTGGATAACTTAATTTAAAATAGCAAAACAGACTAGACTAGATAAGAGAAACTTAGGTCAAATTATTCTGGTTGTGACATATGTGATACATAATGTTGTGTAATTAGATATTAAAGTGGTTGCTGTGCAGCAGGATGTTTTATGAAAATGGGACAAATGTTTTTTAAATGTACCACTGGAAACCAGACAGATGGTAACCTATATCCCCAAGGAGGATAGCTGAATTCCACCAAGTTTTTGATATGAATTTGAACTGTAGTGAACAGGAAAGGAGGGAATTTGTGATTATAGCTTAGCTCGCCATTAGTCAATGTTTGGCTGAATGTGCGAAGGATGCTTATATGGTGCTTAGTCTGGACAGTAATGTTTTCTGGGGATTTGTTCTTTCTCGAGCAACAGCAGAGCAGATGGTGACAAAGCAGATCTAGCAATAAATCATGGAGACAGGATACTTGAAGCAAGCAAGATGATCTAGAGGAACAAAATAGAAACTGGGGGATAATTGTTACACAAATGTAGAGTGTATTCCCTCTAATTTTATTAATGCTGGGGACAATACTTAAAGGCTGAGCATTTTCATGTAGCTTAGCTGTTAAAACACCTATTAAAATTTTTAATGAACATCCTTTGGGAGCAAAACTTTTCAGGTCACATGAAAAAAAAAATCACAGCTATGTACTGAAACTTCTGCTGACTGCACAATTAAAAAACACCTGACAGTCTCAAACAGCGATATGCCTTTCGAAACTCACCACTTTTGCGTCTCTGTAGGGCTTGGTTTTGAAACAATGACGGGCTTCAGCACTACCTGGTGCGCATAAACAGTAACAGGAACAACACCTACAAGTATTCTGTGAAGCACAGAGGAAGAAAGGACAATCGCAGGAAAAAGCATCGCAATAGACCCATTTTAGCCCACTAGCAGTTGGAAGGTGGTGTTCCCTTCTGCTCACTTCCTGGGAGGTCTTGCAAATCCCCATCCCTGCCCGAAGCTGCTGCTGCTTTGCCAGCCAGGCTGCAGATGGACCTTGGGAATGTCCCTTCCTCCCCGCTCCTTGCTGTTTGCTCTCCTGCCGTCACACCAGCACCTGCGTCAGCATGGCAGCCCCTCTCTCTCAGATCTGTCGTCCTGCTTAATATTTCAGCTGGAGTGTTTATAGTTACATTCCCCAGGTTGGAGGCTGCTGATACGGAGGAAGGCAATGGTGAGTGGTCCATGGCCTTGTGTGGCAAAGGGACCCTTAGGCCACCATTCTTGCACTAAGCTAGGCAGAACTTGTCTTCCAAGAAACACCGTATGATGAAGAGATCATAGAATAAACGACTCATAGAAACATCTCGGTTGTAAGAGACCTTTAAGATTACCGAGTCCAACAGTTAACCTAGCACTGCCAAGTTATCATGTCGCTCAGCACCACATCTACACATCTTTTAAATACCTCCAGGGATGTAGATCTTATGTAGATAGATCTCTTCACATGATTTTGCTCCCTTCAGATGATTTATATTTCAAGAACTAATTTGTTACGTAGATGTTGTTTTATCCTTAATTATTTACGAAAGGAGTCCCTTGCAATAAATAATCTTTAGGCCTGATCATTAAAAAAATCAACATATAACCTATATTTCAAGCACCAGACACAAAAAAAGAAATATCTTTGGGTGATAGGATTTGCCTGTGCAGAGTAAACAGGTTATTTTTAATAGGTACATACAGTTCTTCAATTTTAGGTATGTTCAGGGGAAGTTGACTAGATGATCTCCAGAGGTCCCTTCCAACCCCTACCATTCTGTGATTCTGTGATTCCCTGGGCAGCCAAAATGCTGGATGGCAATTCCCAGCTCACCAGGCTCAAGCAAAGGATTACCATTGTTTTTTGTACGCAACACCACAGCTCGGATAATCCGAGAGACAGAAACTATCCATCAATTCAACAAATGTTTTTTTCACAGGTCTCCATATCAGATCATTCCCGGAGCCTTTCAGGGTGCGCCACGGCACAAGCAGCATCGTGCGGCCTCGACATGCAATCAAACCGCAACCACCTTATCACGCGGCGATTATCAAGCAGTTGGTAATCGTGTGGCCCCTTGGATCATTCGTCGTTCACTGAAAGTGAGCATTTCCTCTAATCTGCCTCATCTCAGCGAGGCCGTGAGACAGCCCTGCTGCAGGTGACTGCTACACCCAGGTGTGCTCGTGTGCTGCGCAAAGGAGCGTTGCACAAAGGAGACTCTTTTTAGCAGATGAAGGGCCAGGCAAACTAAAGGCAGGATTATTGAGCAGTAAGTATTGGCATTTTTGCCAATGTTATCATGAAAATGTATTTCAGCAGCCCTCCGAGAGAGTAATTTTCAATCAATAATTATAGAAATAGAGCTATTAAACCTCAGATGAGCAATTCCCCGATATCATAGTGCCTCCATTTTCTTTTTCTGATCATGTATTGGAATGAGTTGTTGTAATGTAAAAACAGGTGGAAAAGTGAGACAAGCCATTATTGGGAAGGGCTAAAAGCATAATGTGTTGTTCAGTTTTTTCAGCAGCTTGTACCCAAGTTTGAATGAAGAGAGCGAGAAAGCCTGACGTCTCCTGTCTGCACATCTGCTTGGGTAGTGGCTCAATTAAACTTTACGTTGTAGACTTTCAAGAAGAAACAACCTGATTTCCCATGTACCCATATGTATTATGCTCTGTATAATGAGAGCTTGCATGCTGAGATCTATCTGGGACATGATTGATGATTTGTCCATTTCTGACTATCGTCAGGACATTTGAGCGTTAGTTAGATACTGCAGAAGTAGCATCCTTTAAATACTAGAATATGTGTAAGGAGACAGGATTTCTACTAAATGATACAAAATTGTAAACTATGTAGTACAGACATATAAATAGCTAGAAAATGTTATGAACTAGAAGTGGTGATGAGAGGCTCGGAAAGACAACAGGACAACTGAAAGAGAAAAGAGCATGGTGCCAAGAGTGGGTAAACAGTATCTCCCTTACAAGGAATAAGAACAGATTAAGGCTATTTAGCAGGGAACAGAGACAGCATAGGGAGGATACAGCCAAATTGTGAAAGGCATGGAAAAAGTGGATAGGGAACAGTTGTTCTTTATATCTTCTAGTAATAGCAGGTGGTAGTTATAGTGGTGGTGACTACAGATGGTAGTCACCATCCCTGGAGGTATTTAAAAGACGCGTAGATGTAGTGCTGAGGGACATGGTTTAGTGGTGACTGGTAACAGTTGGGCTTGATGATCTTAAAGGTCTCTTCCAACCAAAACGATTGTATGATTCTATGATTCTACAATTCTACAAAATTAGCAAAATGCTAATCAATATTTGGGATGGGACATTTCAAATCCTAAAACCCCAAACCCAACAACCACTAGACAATCTTGCAGGGAAAAATAACTTCCACCCGAGGAAAAGTCAAAACTGCCACCTGATGCTTGTGGAAGCACAACTACAAGCAATACCATAAGCAATTTAACTTCTGCCTGGTACAAGCTCGCCAAGCCTCAGGGAGGGTGACTGAGCTTGCATTATGTCCGTGTGCCATGATTTCCCCTTGCACTTGTGTTTGCAGCCTCGAGCCGTGTGTTTGGGCATGCTGCTGGTGCGTTCGGAAGCACATCCTTCCTGGTGGAGCCACGGCTGAGGATGGGGACCGGGGGAGAGCCTGGTGCACCCACGGGCCACATGGATGCAAGGTCCCTTGGCCATTAGGTCTCTCCTAAGGCAGGCTGATGGTTGGCGTGTCACTGCTGGTAACGATGTGGCGCAGGAGTATGGTCCTGCAACCGTGATGGGGTCGGAGTAGCTGCCAGGAGCGGCTACTGCATCTGCTTTTCCCCAGTTCGCACAGTGGAGCCACTACAAGTTGCGCTTTGTCCCTCCTGTCTCTCCTTCCCAGTGTGTAGGTTACTTATTTGTCTACCAAGAGAAAAATAAGATATCCCAGTGGCGGCACACAAAATAGCTTCTTAATGCTCAGGGGGGGTTTCTCTCTCTCTTCTCTCCTCTCTTTTCTCCTCCTTCCTGTTGAAGATGGGATGCAAAAAGAATGTGAAACAGTAAAATTTACTTATTTCTTTTAATTTATAGAAAACGTTTATAGGGAATGGTGTTAGAACAAAAAGTTCAATGAGTCACATCTCAAATGCTTTACTTAATGTCTCCTTCCTTATAACATTAAAAGATCATCAGAGTAAGGAGGCTGCAGTTCCTGCGTCTGAAACCTTGTACGTTGTTTTACTGTTTAATGCCGTACAAAGCCAGGGTCGTGTTAACAACTTTGATTCTCTGGGGTCATTAATTCCATCAAAATCAATGCAGCCAGACCTATTAATCTTGACAATCACAAAAAAAAATGACCAAATCAGGATCAGGAGGTGAATGCATTGTAACATGGTGGCACAACCTTTTCATTTGTGAAGAAAACTAAAATTTGGGGGCAGGGATGTCTTTACTCTTTCTAAATTTTAATTCTTCAGCAAAGTCAGTGTAAGGAGAGAAGCAAGATATCAGGATCCATACCCAGTATTATCTGTTAGAGATAGCTCTTTTGACAGGGTCACTTCCATGTTAAAGCAAAGGAGGAAAGCTTTGGGACTCCAGGCCTGGGCTCCACCAGCAGTGGTCACCAGTGGGGTTTTGGTAGTGCCTGCTCTAGGAACGGAGGGAACATCCTCACGTCATTCATGAATGAGACCACTCTCTTGTTCTGTGTAATTATCTTACAGTGCTGTGAAGTGCAGCATTAAAATTTTTAAGAGAGAGGCCATATAATTGATAAATTAGCAAAGAATCTTTTAATTTTAAAAAAAATTGTTCTGTTAGTGTGAGATATAATGATGACAGAGGCTACCAGAAAGTAATTTGTCTATAAATAATTTTACTGAATAATTAAACTTATTTCATCTTACTGTTAGAAGCTGTAAGCATAATTGCTTCTTTTGCTTGGATTTAATACTGAGGTTTGATTTGAAAGGTGTTACTGCGGTGAATACATAGTACAATAATATAAACTCAAATATCCCAGGGGATCCTTAAGGTCTGAGTTAGTAAGATATTAGTTGCTGGTATAAAATTTCCAAGACTATCTTGTGCACAGATACTATTTTTAAGAATAAAAAAAACCCCTTCTGGTGCTAAAGCTGTGGGAATGAGGCCCTTTTCACATCAAGAGTGATGTATGAACTGATAGCTCATGAGAGGTGAAGTTTTGATGAACTTATCGGATGTCTACCTTTAGAGTTATGGCTAGACGAAGCCATTTGACCAATTACCTTTACTGATGTCCTGAGCAGTCTGTGAGCTTGAACTTCAATCCCGTGACAATACGGTCCAATTTGATGCCCTCAGACCAACATAACTAAACAAATTAGCTTTCCATTCCAAAGAAAATGTAACCTAAAGCAAGATATGATTTATGTGAAATAAATGCTGGCTACAGCCCATGGGGTCTGCAGCTCTTGCCTCTGGCCAAATTACTTTTAAAACCACACAGGAAAACTCTGAAGTTCAATGAATGAGTAGTACTTACTACCAAAAACATAAATCGCTAGGGCCTGTGCGGATACTGGCAAACATATCAGACCTTCCAGAAGCACAGTTTTTTTATGAAATGTTCAAATGGCTGGAGAGGTTCATGTGCCGGGCGACCTGCTCTGCTCAGTGAGAGCAGCCAAGGGAGCCGAGGGAACAGAACCTGCTGCTCCAGGTTGATTTTTCAGTGACACCATGTATCATGCAATTGAAAACTCAAAACACAGGTACCTCGCTGGAAATGTGTCTGTTTTGTTGGCATCTGCTACCAAAGCAGAAATCGCTTTGGACTTTGCATTTCAGTCCAATACTCTTTCCTTTTGCTGTTTTCCCATGTAAGGGAAGTTCAGCATTTGCTCTGCAGGACCTTCTTGGCACCAGACAATGGACACTAAAGAGAAAGTGCTGTGAATGGTGTTAGATTTGTACCCAAATTCCAAGCTGAGAGAAGAACCGAGCACTCAGCAGTGGCCCACACACCGCCTTGCTGTCCACGCTGGCCCCGTTCATCCCTTAAACTCCTGTCTTCCCCAGCACTAATTAGGTCTTTTTTCTCAGAAGGTCCTCCCCAAACCAAGAGGGCCTGTGAACGGGTCTTCAGCCTCCCGTGAGACGTCGGAGGTGAGTGGGACCACCCCACAAGGGGGATCAGAGCCCATGCTGGTCTCACTGGACTAACATTGCCCCCCTTGGTGCAGCCTTGCCTCTGTCCTGGAGCACCTCTTTGAAGGTATCCACATGGTGGTAGGTGCTATAAAAGGACAACAGCAATGTTAACTACACGTGGCAGCACTGCACTGCCTGTGCCTTTTCCTCGGTGGAGATCCAGCTGTGGGACTGTCTGCTCGTAGCAGAGACAGCGAACGTGAAAAAAGTGCTATTTTTAGAGCAAGTAAAAAGAATATTTGGGCTTCCCAAGAAACCCATTCAATGGTGACCCTTGTGTACTGTTGTGGTTCTCTTGTTCTGTTTTCTGTGTTTAATAGTCCTATAAATCCTTTGGTATATTCTCTTCAGACTATATCCATCCCTCCAGCATCTTTTTCCTTGAGGTTTATGTTTGCCATGTTTACACTTGATTCAGATTTGCAGTGCTGCTTATTTAATTGCGGGTTGAGGAAACCCTGAGAAGCGCTGGGGAGGGTTCTTCTGGCAGATCATTTGCTAGTTAGAAGGAGGCAGTGGTGTATTTGCTGGCTGAGGAGTGACGGGTGAGGAGGGACGGGGCTGTCCTGGCCGTGGGACCGCCTGGGTCAGCTCTGTGTTCTCCTGCCCAGACCTTCCAGACCTGAAATGAGAGGTGTAGCAGGGACCCTACATCTGGAGGAAGCCCATATCCAGAGGGTATCTAGGACCAGTGGATGGTGCTGAAGGTGAAGTTTCCAGGAGGGGACACTGTCTGTGCACAGGGACCCTCCCACAGGACCCAGTGAGGCAGCAGAAGACACAGAGGGGGCTCTGGGTGTCTTGTCCTGGTAGCCCTTGGGACAACGAGGGATAAATTTAGGATTTGTCTCAGATGGTTTGTGTTACCTGACAGGCAGCAGCTGCTTACCAGCTTTCCTTTGAAGAGGGTGATGCTGGAGAGTCTCTGTGGGTGTGCTACTGCTCCTCAGAAAGTGGAAGGTGGGAGGGTGGTGTAGGATAAGGATTAATAAATAATAAACCATTCCATTTACAATCGAATCGCTTCCTTTTGTTCCATTTTGCCAGCTTTGTGTGGTGCTGAGGTCTAGCCTGAGTAACAACGTAAACCAGAAAAAGCAAGAACTTCAATCCCTGTTATCTTTTCTTCACATTTGTTATAAATAAATAAATAAAACAAAATAAATAAATAAAATAAAATTTAAAAATAAAATAAAATAAAATAAATAAAAAATGTGTTTGGAATGCCCTTATAACATGGAATAGGAAATGTTATAGCAACACTGAGAACAAACTGTGTTTCCTCAGAGTATGAAACACTGGAGCTTTTTTCCCACCTGCCAGGAGAGAGAGGAAGAGAAAGAGGAGGAGGAGGAGGATGGACAGTGACTTTCTTGGAGCTCCAGCCCCTGAAATCATGTCATTTTTAGAAAAATCTTTTTTTCTTTTTTAGGTAGTTGTCTAGCCTTGGAGTTGTGGAACTAGGCTGCTCTTACAATAGTTTGCTTAGGAGAGCAAAGGAGAGTCTGACTCATGATTTTAGAAGAGGGGAGATTGGTAAGATCCTACAGTGCCTCTTTTCCCCATTTTCTTTGACTTCTGACCACCTCCTTAGAATTAACACATTTCCTCACTAGTAGCAACTGAAACTTTTTTAAGCTACATGTCCAAGAACAGCGGGATGTGTGCACACATCTCTCTTTAGGATGAATGTAAAAAATGATTATTTTTCTAAGTGTCACTGTAGTCACTTGTTCTTAGAAAGAAACTCATAATGCAAGTTGTTTGTCCCATTTATCCCCATTATCCTGGGCTTGACAGCACGGCATCAAAATTATCTGGCTCTATTTGACAGTCATAGGACCCATAACAATACCTGAGTGGAACTGGATGTCACGTGGGACTTTCTTGTAATGAAAACACCTAGTTGTAATTCTAGCTCTCTCGTGGCTGTCATCCTTTCTCCGGGCTGACCAGTCAGTAGCTGCAGTCACACGGAGTTATTCGAACAGAGGATGCAGACAGGAGTGTGCAGCATGGGCAATTCGTAAACTACTTGAAAAGAGTTTGAACTGAGACTTCAGATGTCCTCCAGAAATTTTCTTTTTACGGGAACACCGTGAACTTCATCTGCACGCAGTGGCTGTGCTGAATCGAGAACAGGTTTCGCACATATGGCTGTGTTCTCGGAGAATATGGTGTGGCATCTACCCATGCACAAAGTGTGAGTTTATAGTTCCCATTTCTAAGAGTAAACATGCTTGGGATTTTGCTTTTGACAGGTACCATCAATGGTTTTATATTTCTGGAAATTGGAACTGGATTCCCGCAGGACGCAGGGCTGCCTTTATTGCATATAGAAATACAAACATATTTCCAAAAATCACGTGGGCATAGCTCTAACTCTGAGAGGGATGTATTTCCACTCTTCAAGTTGCAATTATACTTTTGAAAAATCCCTTGTCGTTTTCTCTTATCACAAATAACTCTTCTAAATACTGAGACCTGGTTGAGACTCAAAATGGGATCTGAGATCCCAGCTGATTTCTTTCTATTCACACATTCATCCCAGCCGTAAAGGTCTTGTAGGTTAAATCAGGCCTTTAAAATGACTCCTCTGTAATTCCTTGTCTTACAATTCGGCCTTTCCCAATCATCCTTGTAACTCAACTGCCCTCCAAGGATTCACAGAGGACTGACTGACTGGCATTGAGACCAGATAAATTATTCTGTTGATGGTGCCTAGGAGGTAATAAAATCCAGTATAGTCTCTCCGATCTGGAAAGCCAACAAAGTCAGAAGAAGGAAATAGCAGTAAAAGCTGCATTTTGTCAAAAAGTTGGTGAGTATGTGACTGTGAATATCTACAGGGGCAGTCTCTAGAAGATGATGCCATTTCTGCAGCCACCTTTAAAACGCAGACAAAAACTAGAAATAACGGATGATATCTCCGTTACATAGGAGCTCATTCATTTTCTTTGTGACCAGAAGAATATTTATATAGCAGCTTCCAGCCAGGGAGCTCAAAAAAGCTTTAAAAACTCTAATTAGTCTCACCCCTGAGTGTGGGCAATGCTATCTCTATTGTACAGATGGAAGGACGGTGACACGGGGAAGCTGTTTATCAAATGAGCACAACCAGCCTGTAGAGAAGGTAAAGCAGAAGCCCTCAAACGCCTGCCCCCTGTTCCTGCACTTTGACCATCCCTCCGTCAAAGAGTCTTAATGAGCTTTGTGTATGTATAGAAATATCAATGCATAATAATCTGCCTTAGCATTCTGAGGGAGGGCTAATAAATGTAAGAATAAGACATAAATCATTGATTAAAATGTCAGAAGTGATGAGAATAAAAGATTGCTCCTGCCTTTGCTGAATTACATATGCAAATTTGCATACACGATGAAATGAACATCTTTAAATGAATGAATTAGAATCTCATGTAGAAATGACTGAGCCATATTTGCATACAACATTTATTAGGAGGAGATGCGCTTATTTTTGGAATAAACAGGGAGAGCACATCCCTGGAATCTGCTGAAGCAGCCTGTGCTTGCAGCTCGTCGGAACATGTTGTCTCCCCTGCTGGTGCCTGCAAACAAATACGAGTTGTGCCCTGAAAAAACGTAACTGGCAGATTCAGGAAAACACTGGTGCATCCATAACATTTATAGGAGATTACTGCATTTTTTGTAGTCTGAATAAATTAAAGCCACTGACTTTTTCTTGATATTCTTTTATTTTCAGACAGACAGATTGGTACTTTAGCAGACTTTGAATTCACCATTAGGACAAGAGCATCCATATTTATTTCAGGCAAACTCCATACGCCGTTAGCTGAAAGACAGGACAACTTTTCAGTGAGATCTGCCCCAAAGGTATTGATGCAATGCCAAAGTATTGGAATTGGGAAGTATAGCATGCCCTACCCATACCTCCATCATCCTGCTATAGAGAACTGTGAAAAAAAAATCCTGTCTGAAATCTAAGTTATCTCATTCGATGTATTAATTCAGAAAATTGTACTTTTCATAAAATTTCATGAAGTACCAAGCCTTCTTTGAGGCTTTATTTCACCCCACAGCTCCTTTGATTTCAAGTAAAGGTGGGAGCACTCAGCATCTGCGTTTTCAGTAATGCTCAAAACTATTCAAAGCATGGGAAAGTCTTTTTAACCAGTTGTAGTTTAAGCACAGAGGAGAGAGAGGAGAGCAGGAGGAAGCATGTCAAATCTGAGTCCCAGCACAGGCATCCCCTGTGAGACTGACCACCACCTTCCTTTGGCGCTGGTTACTTCTTGGAATGAAGAGCTGATGGACATCCTTGTCAGCCACATTTCTTCTCTGTGTAGGGTCGTTGCAGTAGTAATCCTCCAGCTGTTCCAAGAGCTGTGTATATTAATCAAACCAATGATCCTTAATGAAAAAAAAAAAAATCCTTTTCTATACACCTTACTGCTTTTTTTTTTCTGGAAAGTCTGATGTTTAATGAAAGTTAGTAGCTCTCATTAGCAAGCAGTGTCTGTGTTCAGGTAGCTTGTACATGCAAGATGTGTTAAAATCAGCGTCTCACCATCGGTGCGGCAGATGTTTTGCGCGTTTCGGTGGCGAGGCGAGCGCTGCTGCCCTTGCAGGGGCTGCGGGCCCGGAGCTTGGCTGCAGCCGAGCCTCTTAAGAAAGGAATGTGGGAGACGCGAGCTTGTTCCAAAAGGAATCTGGGAGTGCCCTCTAGGGGTACTGCCAAAAACATCACCCCTTCCCGTACGGCGGGTCTCCTCCGCTACAGACAGCTGCAGTCTGGTGACACTTTGGGAAATCTGATGTTCTAACTCGTCGTGACACTTCGGGTGTGTTCCACCGCGTCCCCTGGATGAGCATCCTCTGGTAGATGCTCATTCATTCACCCGGAGCCTGACCAGTCTATTCAATACTCAAGGCTTCAACGCCACGTAACTGGAATGCTCATCACACCGGTAAAACCCGAGGAGAGCCACCAGCTGGGCACAGAGGGGTGGAGGAGAATGACACAGAGCTCCTCCAAGGGTCATAAAGCCACTCAAGGAAGTCCCTAAAGCCTTTAGGAATAGTGCGACCTGTTTCCAGATAGCAACGCATGACCTCCAGGTAATGTTGCGAGGAGAAGAAAGTTAATGTACTGCAGTAAATGTCCACATTTGAATCATGATCACGAGAAAGACAGTGACAGGAATCTGTCTAGTATGGATCTGATAAGCAAAGATCTAGAGTTCAAGCATCATCCCCAAAAGTGAGTGCTAATATAATCCAGACATAATCCAGCACCTTTTCTTACTTAGAAGAGTTACAAGAAACCTGTATTTCACTTGCCAAAGACATTTTCCTGTGACATTCTCAGTTCTCAGAGACATTATACAACACAGATTGCCTTGGTACAAATGAATTTTGGACAGCTGGTTACATTATCAGTAGCACTGTCTACCACATACCTCTTCAGAAAAAGGATGCATGAAAAGGAAGGCTGTGGTACTGTGGCCATTTGTGACCTTCCCATTGCTTTGTCACTCTGAAGTGTAGGACACATGACAGCATCCTGCGTAAAGCAGGGCCACAAACACCACCACACCTCGGCAGAGCAACCATCTGGCTTCACGTCCTAGCTTCAGTTCACTCAAAGAGTTTGCTTTTAAAAGACTTGAAGATATATCCTCTCAGACGTAGCAACCTTTCCTGTCTTAGCACTTCTATCTTACGTTTGGCAAGCTTCAGTATGTCAGCCCGTTCAAGCCCATAGCTGATATTTGGAGAATCAAGTTTTCAAAAGGAGAGCAAAGCAGAGGTTTGAGCAAGGAGCAGGGCAATGCTCTTCATGGCTCTAGCACTTCAGTGGCTTGCTCATAACCTGAATGCCTCTGTACAAGCCACTGGGCAAGCACAGAGCAATAGAGTGGCTCCTGCTCTGGCTCATTGGCCTTCCACGGAGCCAATTTTATAAGTATTAAAGTTCAGAAACATTAAAGTTCAGATCACTTATAAAGAAGTATATTTGATTCCAACTAAGAGGATTTGTTCCAGGTTTGATCTTAGCAGTGTCACTGGCATTTCTAAAGAGTGTCTCAAGGCAAGGTGCAGCCTGAAGAGGTCTTCCTGATCTTTTGTAATGGCACCAGCTTTCACATTTTACTTTATCTTAATTAAACACCTACAGATTCCATCCTTATTATAAACAAGATATGCTAATTCCTAGAACAAACCCAAACAAAATAAAAAACTTCCCCCACCAAGAGGAACTCCCCCTCAACCTATGAATCCATAAATAAATCAGAAGAATAAAAAACATACCCAAGCCTCTGCACTGGGTTTGTGTGGTTTTGGTAGCGGGGTTGCTGCAGGGGTGTCTTCTGTGAGAAGCTGCTAGAAGGTTCCTCCGTGTCCAATAGAGCCAATGCCAACAGGCTCCAAGACAGACCCACCACTGGCCAAGGCTGAGCCCATCAGCGATGGTGGTAGCACCTCTGTGATAACATATTTAAGAAGCAGGGGGGGAAACCTGCCTGGCAGCAACCAGGAGAGAGGAGTGAGAGAAACAACTATGTAGAAACCAAGGTCAGTGAAGAAGAAGAGAGGAGGTGCTCCAGGCGCCGGAGTGGAGATCCCCTGTAGCCCGTGATGAAGACCATGGTGAGGCAGGCTGTCCCCCTGCAGCCCACGGAGGTCCGTGGTGGAGCAGATATCCACCTGCAGCCCGTGGAGGACCCCACACCAGAGCATGTGGATGCCCAAAGGAGGCTGTGACCCCACGGAGAACCTGTGCTGGAGCAGGCTTCTGTCAGGACCTGTGGCCCTGTGCAAAGAGGAGCCCATACTGGAGCAGGTTTGCTGGCAGGACTTGTGACCCCATGGGGGACCCACTCTGCAGCAGCCTGTTCCTGAAGGACTGCAGCCCATGGTAGGGCTCACATTGGACAGGTTCATGGAAAACCGTCTCCCATGGGAAAGACCTCATGCTGGAGCAGGAAAAGAGTGTGAGGAGTCCTCCCCCTGAGGAAGAAGGAGCAGCAGAAACAATGTGTGATGAATGGACCGCAAACCCCATTCCCCGTCCCCTTGCACCACACGGGGGGAGGTTGAGAAATCAGGAGTGAAGTTGGGCCCAGAAAGAAGAGAGGGGTGGGGGGAAGGNTGCAGCAGCCTGTTCCTGAAGGACTGCAGCCCATGGTAGGGCTCACATTGGACAAGTTCATGGAAAACCGTCTCCCATGGGAAGGACCTCATGCTGGAGCAGGAAAAGAGTGTGAGGAGTCCTCCCCCTGAGGAAGAAGGAGCAGCAGAAACAATGTGTGATGAATGGACCGCAAACCCCATTCACCGTCCCCTTGCACCACACGGGGGGAGGTTGAGAAATCAGGAGTGAAGTTGGGCCCAGAAAGAAGAGAGGGGTGGGGGGAAGGTGTTTTAAGATTTAGTTTTTATTTCTCATTACCCTACTCTGATTGGATTGGTAATAATTTTCCCCAAGTCGAGTCTGTTTTGCCCATGATGGTACTTGCTGAGTGATCTCCCTGTCCTTATCTCGACCCACAAGCTTTTCGTTATATTTCCTCTCCCCCTGTCCGGTTGAGGAGGGGAGTGATAGAGCATCTTTGGTGGGTACCTGGCATCCAGCCAGGGTCAACCCACCACAGTGGCTTATCTTTTAAAGGCAATCATATTCCTGAAAATACAGTGTGTACTGCTGTGCATATATTGTGGTGGGGAAACAGCATGTGCTAAAAGCAATTTCTCCATCTTTAAATACAATCTTGTAAGTTTGGAGAGATGCCAATCAGCCTGCATTCCCTGTTCATCATAATGGACGGAACACGTGCCTTGAGTCATTCCTCTGAAGTTATACTCTGGATGGATTTGTCCCTTTGTGTCCACTCATCGGGTTTCACCAGACAGCTGCTAACAGGAGGGGGAAGGAAATATTGGCAAATGTGTCAAAAAGTGGTCATCTCTATCTGACCATTCTGAGTCTGAATATAATAAGTATTGACTTTTTTTTCTCTTTCTTTTGTATTTGGTCCTATTAGTTTAGCATTTTGTTACCATATAATTATTAGCAAAAAAACAGAATCAATATAAATATAGCCCTTCAGTTCTTAATTTTCTGTGTTATCTACACTCATTTGTGCATTGGCTTTGGGTGTATGCATTTTTGTAGAAGTTCTCTGTTCTCATTTGAAAAATGGGAAGAAAAAAAAAAGAAAGAAAGTCCAAAGCTATGATTCCAGAATTTTCTGGTAAATTCAGTAGGGGAGGGACTAGGCGTTAACAGTGAAGATCGAACTTTTGCTTTAGGAGCTTCATTCTCAGCCTGGAAATCACAAATTGCTGTTTACTCTGTGGATTCATACAAGATCCAGACTGATGGGATTCTGACCCAGCAGTCATCCAGGAGGTACTGAAAAAAAAGTATTTCATAACAGATGGAAGTTTCTTTAGGGACCTATGTAGAAATAAGTGAAAATTTTATGCAGTTTCTGTTGTCACGGTTGTCTGTGCCTAAATCATAAAACCTTTAAAACAAGTCCCAGCAGCGGCTACTGTGTTGTCACTGTCAGGTAGAAGCACAGGATCTAGGCAATGTTCAGGATACAGACAAGACTGATCAGCCTCTCTCAGAAAGAGGTTACGGGAGCTATTAAAAACTGAAAAGCCACAAGCCCTTCACATTTCTTTATTCAACTTCACACTTGCCTTGAAACGCTGATGGTCAAAAGGAGAACACTTTGAGGTCTTGGTTTTCCCAAGCCACTCAAAACTTGCTCTTATGACCAAATACCTAATAATAATAATTTTAATAAGAAAAGTCTACAAAGAAACCCGTCTCGGTATCCAGTTAGCCTAGTGAAATGCAACTCTTGGGGAAGCTCTGATGAACCCTGCAGTTTGCACATATTGATCTCCTCTGTAAGAACAATCAACAACAAGAAACTAGTGGCTTTTCTCCCTACACCCCGAAGATCTCCTGACCACTAGTCTCTGAGAATACCTAAACCATCAGAATCAGGCCCTCAGAGCAGTTGATAGTGATTTTTTACACCACAGTCAGAGACAGAGGAGTTTGTACCCAACAGCCTCACAGTTAGGTCAATCTTGCTAGACTGGAGCTGTGGGTTTAATCTGAATGGGGCTTTTGTCCCAGACCCCCTGCTCCTCATGTCGTCACTCCAACCATAGAGCATTGCTGAAGAGCAAACAGATCCTCCGATTGATTTTCATGCTCTAGGGGCCATGAAATTCCCAAAGAGAAACAATGAACTCTGCTCCACCTTTTTGAGAAACGGGTGCATGTTCTTAGCAGCAGGAAAGACTCTGAGATGGAAGTACCAGCCAATAGCCCGAATGGACGACCTCATGGTCTGGAAGGACATGGCATCATTTTTTGAGTGACCATTAAATGGCTTTTGGCATCATCCTGTTGGATAATACATCCCCCCTTAATCTTAAATTGATTTCACAAGAAGTATTCACTACATTTAGTTGCTGACAGTTAGTATCTGAATTTGGAACATCTGCAACAATACTACCAAACCTAGCAAGTAATTACATGAGTTTCCCAAAGCCCTGAAAACCTTGCCCCTCTGTCAGCAACAGCTGTTCCATTAGTTTAATAGCCTGCACAGTGCCCTCAAGATCCGCAAATTACTGCTTTATATTTCTGCCTTGGCAACGTTGATGTATTTTGAGTGCTCCTTTGTCACCAAACCGCTCTTCTCCTTCCAAAGAGAGATGTATGAAAACAGGAAACTCTCTTCTAAGGTTAAAAGCAAATGGTACAAATGGTCCATGAGATGTGAAACTTCCCCAGGAAGTTTCCCCGTTCTGTGAACTTCTGGAGGGTTGGGGTTTTTTTCTCTTACAATATTGTCAGCATAAATAAATGAAAGCACTGTAACATCTGAGCATTGTATAAAATAAGGCTGGTAGCTTAGAAAAACAATCACTCTTCAGTGTGAAACAGTAGGAGCGTACAGGCCATTTTAAAAATACTTTCTGGGTTTGCACTGTCATTATTACTAAGTGTCCTCAGTCACAGAAAGAGTTTCTTTTGCCTTTATCATTCTTTTTTTATTATTATTTTCTTTCAAATTATAAAAATGCATTAAAAACACTAAAAAAGCACATGCAAAACAAATACAAAGTGTGCTTAAAGTCTTCTGTCAGAAAATGTTTCAATTAGAAAAATTCCATAACTTGAAACTGAAATGTCTCACAGGAAGATTTTTCAATAGCATTTTGTTTCAGTTAATAAAACACTTTCAGAAAGTTATAACATCTGTTGCAACATATTTGGTCTAGAATAATTTGATTCCATTGTCAAGTTATTTAGTTCAGAAATTTTAAATTAAAAATAAAATTGTAAACGTAAGCCGTGCCAAACAAAACATTTGTCTATCTTGCTTTACAGGAAATTTTGAGGTTCCGTGTCTTCTACAGAAAGGAAATGGCACTGGAATTTCCCACAGAAACAGGAACCTGTGTGGAGCTCACACTAGAGACAACATCCCTATAGCCAGCTCTGTGGGAATTTGTTCTCCCTACCGTCTCCTCTCTTCTCCCGTCAGTGGCAGTGTTAATCAAGAAATAGTGTCTTGAAGGTCAACAGTTTTGGGCTTAAGGTGGCGTTTTGTCAAAAGGTGGCTTGACCATGGGATACCTCGTTTCAGAGCTTCCTGATGGAGTTGGCCCTGAGGTAGGCTGTCTCCTGCACTCCACACCGAGATACCTTAAGGAAGATGCCTTGAGATGCCAGCTCAGCTGAGATCATCAGCCAATCAGGGGCAACACATGGGCAGACGCAGCAGGGCTCCAAAGACTCTGCTCCAGCTGAGGCAATGTGGATGGAGACAAGGAAGCATTTAGACCAGCCCTTTGGTCTAATTTTGAAAGACAATTTTGGTAGCACACCAGGCCCTGCCTCTCCTTTGGGTGGAGAACCACAAGCTCTTTTCCAAAACAGAATACCAAAAATGATGCTCTTCCATGAAATCAAATGAGCTGTCGGCCCACTTGTCTCTCTCCAATTTGTCTCCACAGGAGTGCTGTGAAGAAAAATCTGCCTTTCTGAAGTGCTCAAAGTACAGAGGTGGGCTCCATGGCGTGGTCAGAGGCAGAGTGAGGGTAGCCAGCCCTGGGGTCCTCCCCAGCACCCATTCTCAGTTGGAAAACCTCACTCTGAGACTGACACACCCCTGCATGCCACAAAGCCGGGATGAAGAGGGTGAAGGAAATCAGCATCTTTGGACAATAAGAGATCACTTAGCCAACAAAACAATGTTAAAGATCAAGCAAACTGACAAGAGCAGTGCTGGGTCTGAGCAGGAGTCCTCGTGCACTTGCTTAGTGAAGACCAGCAAAGTCGCTGCCCTCCTGCCAGGATGGGCTGACACACTTTGTTCACTAGGTTGCAGTAAGGATCAACGGGTTTGTCTACAACCTTCAGGAATGAGCTGCCTTGACATATCCGGAGCCTCACAGCTCACCTATGCATAGAAACTGCACAGTTTTAAGTTATTGCTGTTAAATCTGCATATTTCTCTACTAATGCATGGTTTAAAAGCTGGCCTAGGTTTAGATTATCACTCTTCAAAAATAAAGTCCTGTATTCCTGTCGAGAATGTCTTACATGGAAAGAAACAATAACATAGGGCTGAGAGCAAAGAGGAACTTATTCTACCACCATACGATGGTACAAATCCATGGTATACACAAATCTGGGGGACTGTGCAGTTCAAGTCTTGTTAAGGAGATGAATGGAGAGGAAATACGCTAAAACAATCTTCATTTACAGGCATTCATCTTGCATGGTTATTTGCATGATGACCCACAACTTCTCTAGTACTGTATATCACGCGGTTAATCATTGATCTGACATTCTCATGTTTTCACGTAATTTTTCCTTTTATTTCTTGGAAGCCTGCAAATCTAGCAAGGTCTGGTACAGTACTGCTATTCCGTTTCGTCGGTCCCAGCCTTTAGTCTCTCAGGCCTTCGGCATTGCCCACTCCCACGTTTCAGGGCTCAGCCTCACACACCAGATCTGTGTGATCAGCTTCATGGCTTCCCTTCTCCATTTTAAAAGCCTCATTAATTGCCATGTATGCTCATTTGCAATAAAGAGGCCCAGATCTACAGGGGAATCAAAGGAACTACTTTTTCTCACACAGTATAATTAAATTGTGGTGTTTAACACCAGAGGATGTTACAAAGGCCAAAAGCCTAAATGAGCTCAGACGAAATTAAGATAAATTCATGGAGGATGGTGCCATTGGCACCTATTGAACACAGGTCCAGAGGCAACCTCTAGCTTAGAAAATCCTTCAGTATCTGAAGGGAGGTGTTGTGCTACGTGTGCACTCTTAGTTGTGTGCTTTCTTCGGCGTACACTTCTGGGCACTTTCATATAGCAAACACTGGGCCAAATGAAAGTGTCTTCTTCCCAATGCGGTGTCTCTGATGTCACTAATTTCTGCAGGATGGACACACGGCTTGTCTCCTTGTTCATGAGCCACCAGACAAGAAAGGTGCAGTTTCTGCTCCTCAAGTTTAGTTGAGGCTTGATTCAAACGTGGGGTAGAGCTGCCTTAAACGGCACTTGGGGGTTCTGCAGTGCCCACTCTCAAAGCCCAGCAAGGGTTCACAGGAGCTAGGACTCAACACGTTTCTCTGATTTATTTCTCTGCTCAGAGCAGGTGGAGCGTGCAATAGGAGGAGGGACTGCAAAACACAGAGGAGCAGAAGAAAATCCAACCAAGCTACAACCATACAGACATCCACGGTCTGCAGTTTAATGCTACTAATCATTGTGTCACCAATTCAAACTAGATCCATAATTTACAGACCCCTGTGTGCATGTAGGAGAGAACTGCTTTCAAAGAAACCAAAGGATCTCAGGTCTAGAAGTATGTGCTTCTGGGGAGTCTGGGGCCAGACTCTTTTCAGCGGCACCCAGAGACAGGACAAGGGGCAACAGGCACAAACGGGCAACAGGAGCACAGGAAACGCTGTCTGAACATAAGGAAAAAATTCTTTACTTTGAGGGTGGCAGAGCACTGGAGCAGGCTGCCCAGGGAGGTGGTGGAGTCTCTGTCTCTGGAGACATTCAAAACCCGCCTGGACACATTCCTGTGCAACCTGCTCTAGGTGACCCTGCTCTGGCAGGGGGGTTGGAGTAGATGATCTCCAGAGGTCCCTTCCAACCCCCACCATTCTGTGATTCTGTGATGTGCAGGGTCAGGGCCTGGGGTGGGACCTACCTCTGGACCTGGTCGACATCCTTCTCTCAGCCCCGTGCCCTGCATGCTGGTCACACCTTGTCCCTCTTCGCCTGCTTGGGAGAACACCCACAGCACAAGCTGGTCCCCAGCAGAGAGGAGAGACAGCCCAGCCTTTCCTTTTCTTGCTGCCCATTTGCATTTTGATAGCCTCAATCGTTGCTCTACAACAACATCCTTTCTTCTCAGGAACCTGTCACTGTGTCACCCTTTCACCTTCAGCTTTCTCCACTTTGGGAAAAGCTATGCATTTTAGGCTTAAAATCTTGGTATTTCATTTTGGCAGCTCTGCCTTCCTATACAGAAAATATGCTACCCTTTTCTGATCTCAAGTCTTGTATCTCTAGCTGAAACCCTAAATCCTACTTATAATAATAAATAATAATAATCAATATATACCATATGCTTTCTTTCATACTCTCATGTATAAATTGTCCATGTCCCTTAAGAATTGGTGTGGGAAAATATATTCTGTAGCATTCTTCATAACAAAATAGTTACAGCCTATTCTACATACTAGAAATTCAGCGAGACACAGCAAGAAATCAATAAAAACACAAATTGCTCCATCAATGCGTACATTCATTTATACTCTTCAAGGTTATCTTTGCTATGCCAGCACAGAGACACATTTTCTCCATATATAGCCATGCATATTAAACTAGGCAAGAGAGAAAGGAACGGAAACAAAAGCTATCAGTACAAATCTAATCTAGCTAGCATGCATGTTCAAAGACTTTAGAGTTGGTTTTCCCCTCTGCTCGGAAAGCAGTCTGAAATCCAGGCACATCAGCCGACACTGACTCTCCTCCATTCCCTGCAAAATCGTCTCCTCCCAATGCAGGTACCTTTAATCATATAAAACATCTCCTATTTCATCTTATGTATGTATCATTCTACCGATTGATATAGTATCTATGAACAGGATTCTTTCCGCGTTGGTGACAGATGGGTTATAACCAATGAATTGATGGCTGAAGTTACGGTCAGTGGTCATCCGTGTCAAAGGAGAACAAAGAACTACCCACATGAGCGTCTTTTGGGCGTTTCATGTACATGGGCTCGTGCTGAAACCCACCAATCCAGGAAGACCCCACAAAGCTTACGTCTTTGCTGATGTTCCCATTCGTAGACTATGAAGCTGATAATTTCAAAGCAGAACTGGGCCTCTTATGCACAAAATCAGATTCTGCCAATATGGAGCTTTAGGGCCAGAAGAGTTCATATTCCTAGTCAAAAGTGGAAAAATACCAGGGAAGATGTGAGGAAGGATCTGCCTGAGGTAACAGACTTTAAACAACGAAGGGAGTGACAGGGAAAGGTTTCTTTGCACGAGGTCTCTGACACAGGCTCGCTGTAGTAGGAGGTACCTCTTTTTGCCTGTAATAGTCAGTCATCGCAGAGAAACAGCATTTCAAGAGATGGCACTGGTGAACACACACAGTGCTGGTCTGGCATTTTATTAATGTTGTGCATAATAATGTGCTACTTAGTTGCAGGATTCTTATTGCACCATTTATTATTTGCACAATTCAATCCAAGTTTGACTTGCCAGGCCAGTGTCATTGGTACTTTCCCATTCTGCCCAGTCCTCATGCAGTCTCTTGACTCTTATTTCTACAGTGTTTACTGTTATATGCGCATTTTCTGCAAGGTCAAGCTGAACATGCACCTTCCCATAGGAGCTGAACATTACGTTGTTTATGGTGGATATTCATTATTTTTGTAGGTTGTTCTACGTGGTATGCCCAGGGAGAGAAAATGAGCCTTGAAATAGCACAGAAAGACCTGCTTCCTTGATGCTACTTTCCTGATAGAATCATAGGATTGTCTAGGTTGGAAGGGACCTTTCAGATCATAGAGTCCAACCATCAACCTAACTCTGACAAAAACCATCACTAAACCATATCTCTAAGCACTATGTCTACCTGTCTTTTAAATACCTCCAGGAATGGTGACTCAACCACTTCCCTGGGCAGCCTGTTCTAATGCTCAATAACCCTTTTGGTGTAGAAATTTTTCCTAATATCCAATCTAAACCTCCCTTGGTACAACTTGAGGTCATTTGCTCTTGTCCTATATCCTGTTACTTGGGAGAAGAGATCGACCCCCACCTCTCTACACCTTCCTTTCAGGTAGTTGTAGAGAGCGATAAGGTCTCCCCGGGTGATGCTGAGTGTGTGGGTAATAGCTATTCTCTTTGCTCTCATTCATCACAAGTGAGAATCAAGGCACAGATGTGAATTTATTTGATATGTTCTGGGCATCTCAAATCTTAATGTAGGATCAGCCATGTGCTACTGGAGAGTATGTCTCATGGACTAATTCTTCCGTTTCTGACCAGATCTCCACACTGGATTCACCTAGAACTTATGTGACTTGATCCAGCTGGTCTTCTCAGAACCTGCATAATTTTTAATTAATATGGATTTTTCTTTTCCCAGCAGATAGAGTAAGGCCGTGAGCTTAAGTCTGCTACTTTTCAGATTAAAGCTTTATAAAAGACCTTACCAACACTATGTGAGAGAGAAAGATGGAAGTCTCTGTTCTTGGAAAGCATCTCACTGCTCCGGAGACACCTGAATATGTCTCTTTGGCCATGAAACACCGGGTTCAAATCTGCCTCTCTGTTCCTCTGCATGTCAGGTGCACTTTTATTACTCCTTGCTTTAAACATGTGTACAGGGAAACCTTTCTCCAAGCTTTCCCCGAGGAAACCTCAGCAAATCTTGCGAGCGGTGGCAGAAGTCAGTACCAGAGAACCCAGGCATATATATACCATAGGAGACGCACAGCAGTGCAGTCTTAAAACTATAGAAACTTTGTGTGCTGGAAAAGCTAAACAGAACAGTGAACAAACTTGTTTGTTTCCCTCTCGGGAGGCTGAAAGCAAACTTCACAAGTGTTTTCCCCTACATGGGGTGTCTCAGCAATACATGTGTTGTTATGATTTTTGACCGGTCCATGTTCAATATGGAAATGACAGTCTTGCAATTTTTGTAATCATCTCACAATCTATCTCTGGATTTCAGCATTTAAGCAGACAGGGGCACGGTAATGCCCCATGATTAGCTCTGATTGTGAAACTCCTTCCATAACAAAATGATAAAAGTGATCAATCACCTTAACAATAGTTAATAGCTCTTACCCAAAGCTATAATAATCCCACTCTGCAGTCTGACTATAGCAAGCTATTACCCTATCAGCCCAGCCTTGTGTCTGAAGCACCGCTGTTCTCTCTTCTCTAGCAGCCTGAAAGGACATCTTATCTTGTGGTCTCACAGGCTTCTTTCCACCTTCCTCCACCCCTGCACAGTAATTCCTGCTCCTCTCCGACTCCCAGCCACCATCCGAAAATCTGAGTTAGCTCCCCAGGGAGGCTCTTATGGGAAGCCTCCAGTTCTTGAGGCCACCTCTTGCTGCCTGGCAGTTGTGGGGTTTTTTCCTCACCATATGTCACATCAGTACTGGACCCTTTCTTTTCACACCCATCCTTTTTCCTAGCAAAATGGAAAAGTTACACAAGTCTTTAAACACATTCTCTCTTGGCATTTGCATGCCAATAAAGAGCAGGAAAACTAGCTTGTATCATAAGAAGTGTGATCCCACCAGTCTTCATGCCAGACCTGAAAGCCTGCAGCGGAGCAGACACAACCTGTAGCATCTCACTGAAGGGTGCAGGCATGCAGGGACTCTACATTTTCCAGCCCAGCTACTGCCTCTCTCAAGTAACGAGCAATTACTGATGATGCCCCAACTTTGGGAAGAGGAAAGGTCACTCCACTAAACTATATCTGCCTCTCTGGTGTGCCTCAAAACTAATTTTTCCTCATTTCTAGTTAAACTTAGCTGAGTACACTGAATGTTAAAGGACTTATTTTTTAGGATGTGAGATAAAACTTTCTAAGAAAGCGAAGACAAAGTTCGGGGGTTGGTGGAATATGAAGACATGACACATTTCCATGCAGAAGCAAAACCAGTTATGCAGCACACAGGCAGGACAACACCAGTTAGGCAGCACGCATTGCCATTTGTATTCCAGAAAGGAGTCATCTTCCTTATGCTGGACTCAGAGAGCAACAGGATCTTCACCGTCCTGTAACTGTGTGTTCATTATTGGGACCTGCACATTTTCTAAGTCATGCTCCTGTTTTTGCACAGGTCTGTCATTTCATTAGTAAAGGCAGGCAGGGCACTTGTGATGCTGATTTGGGGACAGAGTGAGTTTTCAGTTAATATTCCTCAATCACTTTTCTGCAGATTTACCACTGTGAGCTGGTCCAGCCCACCAGCCATCTGCAGATGTGAACTCATGAAATAAAAAAAAGGAATTACCTGCTGAGATAAGACAACTTCTCTATAACATTTGGAGAGCCACACGTACCTCTGTCCTGCGACAGAGAAGCAAAGGGTACCATGGATTTGGGGGAGGTCTGTAACCCAGACCCCAGAATGAACCAGGAGCACAGTCTCCCAAGGCTTGAGCAGCAGCAGAGCTTCAAAGTATGCTCTCATTAAATATATTTTCATTAATTAATTAATTAAATAATAGCCAGAAAGAGGAAAAAATATCACCTCATCAGTACTGCAGCATAGGTAGGATCACAAACAAGGCAGAGACAGGACAAAATGACTGTGAAAGTGGAGACAAATTTCTCAACCAAGACAAGGGAAAACTGCGTGGAGGATGGTGGAGGTGTTGCTGAACTCTCCCCAGGAACATAACTTGGTCCTCTGGGCACACGTAATGATCTAGTGCAGTCAGCAGCTTCTCAGCTGCTCCTCAAGCAGACACCATGGGGGGTGAGCAAACGCTTTTTCACTAGGGGGCTTTCCCAGGTGGCACCGGCACATCACACACAGAGTATCTTTGGCAACGTCTGCCTGTGTTTCCCAAGATGTCACTTCCTGAGAAGCAGACATCAGCTTTCACATCCTTATTTAATATATCAGTAAGTAACCACAGGTCCTTTTTTCCCCTGCAGTGCCCAGAAATGGTATCCACTCTGGAGGGATGCTTCACTCACTCTGTGATTCAGTAGCAACGACTTCACAAGCTGCGCTTTTGATTTCTGGTTTGGGGTGGGAGAACACCCTGTCTTGGAGGCATTAGATGGGGGATAAATAGGTTTATTCAGATTTAATCTGGGGGTTTTTGCGTCCTTGCCTACCATCTGGAAGATCTGCTCAAATTCTTATCAAATAGATTTAGTCTTTTTACACTTTAATAACTGTACTATTTTATTATATGTTTTTAAGTCAAAAATAGATCCCCCAACCTTTGGCACATCTGCAAATCTTTTTTTCTTAATTTATTATTTGCTTATACATTTAGTTCACACACTCCCTTGGCAGAGATAAGCTTTCCACTGTAAGCCCCAACATTTCCAACTCATTTCCTACTGCCTGTGGCTGTTATCTCCATGATAATATCTGTGTTTCTGGCCCCACACCAGCCTGTCTACCTGTATCCAACTTAAAATTCATGAACGTTCCATTTGATTTCAAGCTATTATTCCACTCGTCTTCTTTAGCAGTGTCCATTGTTCAAAGAAGGAATTGCTCTGAGCTAGTGATGCTGTTGTCATCTTCTTTGTCCGTGCTGTGCACACTCTGCTGGTGTATGCACTCTTGCAAAGTAACATAATCCATTTCAATTCTGCATATCTTCCCAAATATCAGGCATTATCTTCGCTTACATTTGCTTTCATTGCATCTCTATATGCTATTTTTGTTGGCCATGACTTTCTGCCACTCTCTTTTCATCTAATATTCTGGACTGCCCTTACCAGACACAGCGTCACCTCATGTAGCCTCCATCAGAAAAAGGCTTCAGTTACTGCCTTTCAGAAATGTTATTTTCTTTGCCACCGATTAATTCCGGCTTCTCAAACAGTCACTCCTGTGAGTATTTTGCCCCTGATTCTTGTCATGATCTCGTCTCTTACTAAAGACTTTGCACCCCAGGATTGGCTTTTTGGCTTTAAATGAGTCATAGAGTATGTTTCTCTTCTTTGAGTCTTGAATTTCTAGATATCAATTTAGACAGGTATATATACACACATATGCTTGCAGGTGTATACATATGTATAAATATTATGTATTTTTTATATATAGAATATGTCAGCAATGCTAGCGACATGTTTTTCTTCTGTGATGGTTTTCATCACTTCCCAGCAATGTCTCCAAAAGAGAGTTAAATGAAAACCATTAAGCACATGAGCTGCCTTAGATCAAAGTGTTGCCAGTAACAAAGTTGCCTTCTGATTATCTTCTTGTTTGCCGCCATCCGTATCTTGTGGATGGTGAAGTGAGATTTAAACCACCTCCGACTGCCTGGCACGTTTTCGAAGGGCTTCAACTTGTAACCTTCAACTTCCAGCCTGTTTCTCGGGATGCTTTCTCAGCTTCTTCTCCTCCTACTGCCTCATGTCATTCAGCAGCCACGCAGAGCCAAAAAGCATACAACAGACACTTCGTTCAGTACCTGGTTTTACCTGATCATCAGCAGGTACCACTGCTGCATAACAGCTGGTGTGAGCTGGCTGCTGCTGAAAGGTACGGTTCCCTGCAGCTTGAACCCCACCGAGCCCCTCACCTAAGCAAAACAGCTGTAATGCTGCCATGAGACCTCATGAGGCAGAATTGTCTTTCGAAACCCTGGAGCCCAGTCGAGCCGGTTGCAGTGAGACGTTACCAGCCACTCTCCGAGGTCAGAGCGTGCTTTCCTGGGCCAGCAAACACTTAGTGACTGGTGAGCTCAGACCACCCTCTTCGGTGCTCATGGTTTGGGGAGATCACAATATCATGCACCGTATAACTTTTTCGGTTCCCTCAGATCAGGTGAACTTACAGCCATATCTGCCAGGGACATGGAAAGACACAGCAAATATGGAAAGACACAGCAAATTTGGGCTGGGCTAGAAAAAGCAGGAACTTGTAGTTATAGTCCTGACCAGAACCATGAACTGTCTGGGGAATGTCGCTGATGCAAACTGCTGATTGACGAAGAGGTTTGCACAAGGTCTCAGGCTGCCTCAGACTGGGCGATAAGGCAGATGCTAACGGCAGACCTGCAGCAGCCAGCAGGGCACGGCGAAGCCCCACACAGAGGGATGGATGTCGGCTGACAGCGAGCCATAGAGCAGCAGCACCGGGCACCAGTTTTTGTTCACAGCATCTCCCTTCCTCACTTTGGTGTCATCTTGTTTTTCTCCAGGCTAACTTCATCTCTTAGCTGGCTGGCAAGACTAAAAGACTATGAAGGGCAATGATGCCCTGCTTATGTTTGTCCTGCCTTTGCTGCAAATGCTGATCGAATGAATACATCATAAAAGAGATTGCTGCAGCTTAGCCAGAACTTTTCAGAACCAAGTGATTCAGGGAAATACTAGTTATTCAGTTAAATTATAGACACAGCCAAGAACATCAGAGAAGTCAAGAGCTCACTGTTTACAAGCTGATATAGAGAAGACAATGGAAACATCTGGCTTCTGCAAGAAGACTGCAGCCAAATGACTCCCTCCAGTGAAAGTTTAAGAGATGTAACAACATTGTAGGCATAAAGATTGTGGCGAAGATAGAGCTGGTGCAGGGAGTCAAGTACATTCCCGAAACTGAGCGGTTTGTGAAACAGCCAGAATTGCTTGCATACTAGTCCTCAGACTACAAAATCACAGAGACCTTGTCTTCACAGAATCATAGGATAGTTCGGGTTAGAAGAGACCTTAAAGACCACCTAGTTCTAACCCCCCTGCCCTGGGAGGGACACCTCCCACTAGACCAGGTTGCTCAAAGCCCCATCCAGCCTGGCCTTGAACACTTCCAGGGATGGGGCATCCACAGCTTCTCTGGGCAACCTGTTCCAGTGTCTCATCACCCTCACAGTAAAGAATTTCTTCCTAATATCTAATCTAAATCTGTCCTCTTTCAGTTTAAAACTGTTACCCCTCGTCCTATCACTCCATTCCCTGATAAAAAGTCCCTCCCCATCTTTTCCGTAGGCCCTGTTTTTCCTGTCTTGAACAACCCTGACCATAAACCCACTCTGGGCAAGAGCTGCTCTGATATGTGATGTCTCTGCAGAACTTCACGCAACATGTGACACAATAACAACTATAAGAATTCACTATCTCCAGAGGATTTACCCTTATTGCAGTGATCCTCCCACTTTGCTTTAAATCCACCCTCTTATCTTCAATAACAAAGGCCACATGAGACACCGGGCCTTGGATGATTGTGCTGGGACTAATTCTTTTTTTTCATTATTATTTTTAAAAGATCTGAGGCAATATGGTTTTTAGTCCGAGCAGATCTTATTTAATCAAACTTCTCAACAATGTCATTCATAATAATGACAGTCCAGCGGGAACTTGCAGCATCCTGAATTAAATCAAGTAGTATATAAATATAACCAAGGTATTCTCAAAGTAACTACAACTAACCAGTTTTAAAATGGCAACTGGCTTCTGCTTTTTAATTGGGGTGACATTTTGCAAGGCCATTCCTTGGTGAGTTTCATATTCTTCCATCCTGTTCTGCTTTTCTTATTTGTATAGTGTTACCAAGGCATATATGAAATACATTTCAAAGTACAGATATCAGCTCATTTACAGCTAATTATAATAGGCAAGTGGTGCAGTAAATGGAACACCCGATTTTCTCCCCTCTTTTTTTTCCTTTTGGTTGAAGCTTTTGTGATGTTCTCCAGGTGACTCCCATGCATAATGTAACACCAGCAATGCTGTTTGCATAATAAGCTATTTTCTACCACAGAAGCAGAAACATTTTATCACTATAGAGAAGGCTTGGATTATGAATACATTTTCATATAAGTTGATTTATGTGAAAATTACCAATAAATGCATTCTAGCCATAAGTAAAATGTTTGTTCCTACTTTAAGGAGTAGGATTATTTGAAACTTAGGGGGAGGGGGAATGCGTATCCCACCAAGGGAAACTATTTTATTAATATGATTCAAATGTCAGAGCTTGCAGTCACCTTCCAAGGTGTGCAGCTCCCTCAGTTTCCTCCAGCGAAGTCAATAAGGGTGGAAAATGCCCAGCACTAGACAGAAGTGCTCTGCATCTGACCACATTGAACCACCAGTTCCATGGCATTTAATGCAGTATAAACACCAAACCAAACCCTGCTCTAACCTGATGGCACCTTCTGCAGCCTCCAAAACTGTTATTTGTTGCCCTCTTGTTTGAAATGCAGCTACCTTTTCATGTTATGAGGTACGCATTTTGTTATTAGTCTTTTTTTTTTTTAACATATTTATTTTAGTTAGAGCAATGTTCTCAATGAGACCAGCTCTGGAGTCTCACCTACCTGCCAGTGCTATAGGAACAGGACTATGAAGCCTGGGTCCAGTCCAGCAAAGGCAGACAGGCACCATCAGCACCTCCGTGCACTCGCCATATCCACGCCACAGCCTGTGGAGGACCAGCGCTAAAAAAGGCTCCACATGGCCCTACACCCGTTCCGAGATCAGCGCAGGATTACAGCTCCTGTGTTTGGTCACAGATGAGATGTGACCTAGATGCATATAAAGCACCGGCACCAGTCTCAAAACTGACACCCTCAGGACTAAGCTGGTGCCCTTTGAAGCCAGCAAAACAGAGGGCTTTGGATCTGGCCATTTGCATTGGAGGGTATCCCAGAACCAATTAATTGCCATTGCAAGCGTGTTTTTGATGGGTTAGGGTAAAGAGGCATTCCTCGGGAAGTGCTGGACTTGCTTCTATTCAGCGAGGAGCTGATTCTGCAAAGTCCATGCCGTAAGCAAGCCCTGGTCCTCCTGAGCCCGCAGGGACCTCGGCAGAGCTGCCTGACACAGCAGGGCTCTCTCCCAGCCGAGCAGATCAAGCCTCTGCCTCTGAAACAATGAGTAAACGTACACCTCAATTTTTCAAAGCCATACGCCGCTGAGATCTCCTGCTACTGTAAATCAAGGTGGTTTATTGACACCAAAGGAGTTCTGCTGATTTACATGAGCTGAATGTCTGATCCGGTGCTGGTGATCGAGATTATTTCTGCTTAATAGAGATAGCTGACAGAAGAAAACTTTTCATACAATACGTCGATGGCTCTCAACTCTACAAAATTAAACGCTTCAGTTTGGGGGGAGAGGGGAAGGCAATGGACTGTTGCAAATGAACAGCACATAACATCTTTTGCTTCAAACTTCTTTCTGTAGTCGTAAACATTGCTTAATGTCCTAATTTTCCTGTTTTGTAAACTTCTGCAAAAAACACTGTAAAAATCCATTGATTTCACTTGCATTATACCACAGAGGCTGGTGTGCATTTTTATCCAAATATATACTTTTTTTTTTTCTAAATGCCTTCCAGTTTTACTAATTAACTCCCTCCTCTTTTCCCTGCAGACCTGCCTGTGAGGAAAAGCACTGTTCAGCAAACAGCCCTGAGCACTACACGCCGTTCCTCAGTTCAGTGGCGGAGAAAACACCGTGACTCCTCAGCAGGTACCACCGGACCTCGGTGGGAAACTGAGCCCTCTGCAGCATGCTCAGACCCGCGCCGTTACCGACCAGCCCTCATCGATGCCCAATCTTTGTGTGAGATCTGACAAAACTGCCGCCCTGGGCTACCTCCAGGCAAAATCCAGCATCATTCATTCCTGCTCTTTGCTGCCAAGGTGTCTGTACCTACCTCTGCTTCTCATTTACATTTGCTATTAGGGTCACCTTATGGAGCCCAGCTCACTGCATTTCTCACTGGAGTGAGGGATGTTTTGTATTAAAAGGTAAATTAAACTCTTTTCCAAAGGGGAATATTCCCTGGTGTCGCAGTTTAACCCTAGCCAGCAACTAGGACCGTGCAGATGCTCACTCACCTCCCCAGTTCGGATGAGGGAGAGCATCAAAAGAGTAAAAGTGAGAAAAAAACTTGTGGGTTGAGATAAAGGCAGTTTAACAAGTAAAGCAAAAGCCGCGCACGCAAGCAAGGCAGAACAAGGAATTAATTCACTGCTTCCCATGGGCAGGCAGGTGTTCAGCCATCTCCAGGACAGCAGGGCTCCATCATGTGTAACGGTTACTTGGGAGGACAAGCGCCATAACTCTGAACATCCCCCTGCTTCTTTTCCCCCCAGCTTTATATACTGAGCACGATGTCATATGGCATGGAATATCCTTTGGTCAGTTGGGGTCAGCTGTCCTGGCTGTGTCCCCTCCCAACTTTTTGTGCCCGCCCAGGCTACTCACTGGTGGGGTGGTGCAAAGAGCAGAAAAGGCCTTGACCATTTGGCAACAACCAAAAACACCAGTGTGCTACCAATGCCATTTCTCATCCCAAATTCAAAACACAGCACTACACCCTCTGCTAGCAAGAAAGTTATCTCCATCCCAGCTGAAACCGTGACACGTGGACACACCTGGGTCCCAGCTTCCCTGTGTGATCAGGGCAGTGCTCCTTAGGTAGCCAGCTCCGCACCATCCGCCCAGCGGCACAAGTCAGCGAGCCAGCCTCTGCAACTTGCGACCCGTGTAATATTTTCAGCCCCTCTCAGGTGAGCATTGCCAGCCACGTGTTTTGGCTCAGCATCTCTTTTTATGGGTACTGCAAATCCTTGCATGCATCTCCTGCATGGTGTCCCTTTCCTGCCATGCACTCATCCAGTCCTCAACACAGGCAGTCCCTGCCCTCTGGGCTGCTTGGTAGCTCTCCCTTCACACCCAGGAGACTGGCTAATACCGCTAAAGATGCCTTGGAAAAATTTCTTCACCCTTGAGAGTTCCATCTGCTCTCTCTGCTCTGCCGCTGCCGGCACTGGAGCTGTGGCAGCTCCATTGGCCCCAGTTGTGGTCACTGAACCAAAATCTCTGACGTGAAGAAGGAGCAGCCCAGGTTACCCAACTGCGGACATGCCAGGCTCTCCTAGCAGCAGGTACCACCAGGAAGCCCTGGAAAAGTTCCCTCGTTTCTCACTGAGCCTGGGGCTCCCAGCGTGAGGAGTCTGTTTCAGTTCCCCCGGTCCTCCTCCCCCAAACAACACGACCAATGCTAATTCACAAAGTAACACTGACCCCTAGGTCTTTGTATTTTTCGATTTAAAAACATTTAGAACTATACTTATTTTACTACCGTTAAATAAATTTGTGTCCCTAAGGTAGTAACAAGTACTGCTGCTAGAGCATGGATTCAAGAAATTAAATTAATTGATATTCAGATGAGATGGTGTGGAGATGAAAGGTGGGAAGCAAGCTACAGTATAGGGGTGTTAGATCATGCATTCTTAGTTACACATTTACTATATCTATAACAGCTCACTTTTCTATTTTAAACCCTACTAAGTGGAGACTATTTAAATGTACTGCTGTAGTAATAAAGAAAAGGTCAACTCAATGTCTGTCTTGGCCATTAATCAATCTTTCACATACTTTCTAATTATCTTGATTGCCTGATTGAATGAAGCATGGGACACTGATCATCTATATGTTCCTTGGTTATAGCTGCTCTTGGCACCTTTTCTTTTTTTTTGGACACCAGAGAGGATATTTTCATATGGCAACTTTTTTCAAAAAAGACCCCCAACTTCTCCCTCTGATAACCAACTCCCTTTCTGCCTTATCTCCCACCATTTTCTGTTGCAATTTTGCAGGCTGTTCCCTATAAAATTTTGAAGTGTCTTTAATCATCTCAGGCAGCAATTTTGTGCTGTTTTTTTCCCCTCTCCTTTTCAGTAATCTGGGATTCCCAGCATTATTCTCTCTCTCTCTGATTATGGATTGTAGCTTTCTTATTTTTGAGGGAGCTTGATGCAATGCAATAACACACAAACACAGGGACAAATTATAGACATGAAAAGATCAGATATTTTTTTTTTATAGTGATAATTCCATTTTACTCCTGGGTGTCACATATCCATGAGGGACCCCAGAACTTCATCAAGAGCATCCAGATAGCTTGTTATCAGGACACCTGGGGCTGCACAGCAGGTCTCCATCCCCACGTGACAGGGAGGGCCCTGTGGAAAGAGCATGGCAGGGAACAGGCAGCAGTAGAGCCAGCCCAGGGATGAGAAATGCATGTAACAAACATCATACAGAAAGGGGCAATTGTGCAGCTCCCATATGAGCTCTGGGAGATGGTTTAGTCTCAGTTCTGCTGTGCAGGAAGTACCAGGAAGACGGGAGACCTGCAAGGATGGAAACCTCATCTTAATTCTTCTGTACTGAATTCACTGGGAGTTTGAAGAATGCAGAATGGGATCCTTTGGTAGTATTTCTCACCCCTTTCAACTATCTCTACAGCTTGATTGAATGAGTCATGCAACCCAGCTCCTTCAGATATCCACGAATGCCAGGTAAACAAAGCATACTCAACCCATCACTGGGTTTTGTGTTTCTTTTTTTTTTTTTGTTCCCCCTGTTCATAAATAGCTTGAGAAAAAAATGCATTCATTGTTTGAAATCTTTGGCCAGTAATTTTTGCAACTTACACAGAGCTTACAATTTGCTCAAGCAGCTTATGGTGGGCACTGTCTTCCTCCCACGCTGCATTAGTGGGCAGGTGGCTTCCACAGCCTTCCAGACAGAGGCACCAGCAACCTCTGCAAACCTCCTCCCTTGCTGGTGTGCACTGGTGGTCTGAGGCTCAGGTTCTCTAACCACATCCCAGGAGCCCAGATCCAACTGGGTTTCTGTGGCATGATGTGAAAATGGAGCTGGAATATTGCTGGCGATGGGATTCCTATTTTTTCCTGGTGCAAATGCTGTGTTACCAGGGAGATAATTCCAACTGTTAACATCCCCATTCTTTACATATTGACACCCTCAAAATCAGAGTAATTTTCCCGGCAACTCTGGGGCAGTGGGCTGAAGCTAGGGGAACCGAAGCCCACCACACTCCCCAGTGCAGCACTGGGACCCCCAAGCCAGGGCTGAGAGAGCTGGGACTTCTCCAAAGCAGATCACAGAATCACAGAATAGTTCAGGTTGGAAGGGACCTTAAAGATCATTTAGTTCCCACCCCCCTGCCCTGGGCAGGGACACCTCTCACTAGACCAGGCTGCTCAAAGCCCCATCCAGCCTGGTCTTCAACACTTCCAGGGATGGGGCATCCACAGCTTCCCTGGGCAACCTGTTCCAGTGCCTCACCACCCTCACAGTAAAGAATTTCTTCCTGATATCCAATCTAAATCTACCCTCTTTCAGTTTGAAGCCGTTACCCCGTGTCCTGTCATTACACTCCCTGATAAAGAGTCCCTCCCCAGCCTTCCTGTAGCCCCCTTTAGGCACTGGAAGGGGCTATAAGGTCTCCTTGGAGCCTTCTCTTGTCCAGGCTGAACAACCCCAACTCTCTCAGCCTGTCAGATATCACCCTAGGCCCTGAAAGAGGTCAACTGAGGTTGCTGGAGTGTCACACCCGTTTCTTCTCCTCTCTTCCACACTTTTATGGCAGAAACAATCCACAAAGATGTCGGAATAGATCCTGCTTCTCAGCATACCCTACTGGCTAACTCTTGTGCTTCTCTGCTCTGCGTATTAACCCCTTACCAGATATACATTATCTCTCCCCACTGAAGATATAGAAAGCCTGGCAATCTGATTTTCCTTTTTCGTTTTTTTTTTGTTGTTTTTTTTTTTTAGCACTTTGTGTTGGAGCCAGCTACTGATTTTATACATTGCAGAGCCACGTTAGCAGCACTTGTGGTACCTTGCTAGATTTCACCCCGGGCAAATGGTGCACACTACAAGAAATACACAGTACAGTCAGATTAGCGTGGGTTAAGGGACATCACTGTTATATGACTTTGTCTTATTTCCTGGTCTTCCAAAGACAATCCCATAGTGATAAATGAAACGGTACCTCTAACGGAGAATTACTATCTGTAAAATTACAAACTTTAGTTTCAGTAATAGTGCATTCAGGCAATATTTACATGACAAATAAGAAAAACCTCTGACAGAAGAATCTTTCATGTACTTGTCTGGTTTTATCACTCAGCTCACAGTTTTATCTTGCGTTTAATCATATTGCCCTTCATCTGCCATCCAGTAGCCAAAGTACTAAAATACCTTAATCTCTCTGTATCTCATTACAATGTGAGACTATGGTTTTGCACAACTTTCTGTTAAATATGATATATCTCAGCTGCATAAAATATATGCCCAAAATGCATACAGTACATGGAATAGTACTATAAATTCTAGGACCATCTTAAAAGCGAAAGCACTGGATAAAACGATGCAGAAAATACCGAGTGATGGATAGGTAAAGTGTTATTAATATATCATAAAGGCAAATGAAAAATATCAAATGCAATCTCATTTAATAAAGAACACAGAGAAATACACATCAGTGGGTCTGGTGGCGTAAGACTTACTTTGAAGATTGTATCCTTCCTTCCTGAGAGCTGATAATAAAGGGCTCCATGACATCTGTTTAGGGCAAATACAACTGTGGAGAAATCCCTTTGTTTTGTTTTTAATCTCTAAATCTGTAGCCAGTATGACATAACATATTTTCAGGCCAGCACAACACAATGCAATAAGTCAACAATATTTATAAAGATCGCTATTATTTACTTGATTAACTCCTCATCAGCTTTAGGCCATAGATATTCAGTACTGCATAGCACTAAGTCCTTAATTGGATGTGATTGTTGTCACACGTTGGTGTTAAATTTACTCTTCACCTGCCTGGCATTTACAAGTGGAAATCCCTTTAGGCAAATGTATGTGTGAATAACTAATTATTATTATTGCTGTTATTTTAGCCTCAGCTTGATGGAGATTTACTCTCTGAAGAGTAGCAAGTGGCACTGTGGAAGTCTCTGGAAAGACTGAATTTGGCCTGTAATATTATACTGCAGTAGCTGGCAATTTATTAGTTACACATTCCATTTGTCTACACCGGTTTCTGTATATTTTAAGATCTCTGCTTTTAAGTATCTCTAAGACCCCTGTTGTTTCAATTACTTGTCACTGTGGCCTGAGGTATCATTACTACGCTGAGGATAATAAACAACAACTCCTATTTCTGTTGCTAGAGCTGTGACTAACTTAGCATGATCAAGAAGCAGCATAGGATGGAGAAGTAAGTGCCATATGGTAGGTGGTTGATCCTAAATCATATTCTGCTCTGCCAGCTTTGTTACGTGGTCTTGAGCAAACCTCTAAACCTCACTTTTTGGAAGAGCTGAGCACTGTATAAGCCCCCAACACACACTGACTACATAAGATCGGATAGTGGTTTTGAAATCATAGATCCTCTGCAGTTTCTTTGTTGTAATAGGGTGGAGGTCTGATGCTAGGAATAGCAGGAGTCTGTTTAATACAGCACATTTAGAAATTCAACACTGAAGGACTAAGCCTCAGAGTCATTTCATTTGCATTGCAGTGTGTGGCTGGATGTCAGTGCACGTTCTGACGGGGAAAGCTTTAACACTTAGGGTTTGAGATGTTCGTCTTCTCACATGAAGTCTTAATGCTTTAATGCTTGACAACTCTCCCACAACTCTACTGCTGCCATCAAAGTCTGGATACAGCTTCATCTGGTTCTTTCTGTGAATGTCTTGTTCATGCTCTCTCTGTAGCTTCCTTTTATTTTCTCACAGCCAGTACTAACATTTGACCCATTTAACACAGAATTTGGGCCATGTAACTTCATTAATTTATTATAACCAGGTCCATCCTGTTGATTAAAAATGTCCTGGTCTACAAGAACTGTGACAGCCCTGAAGAATGCAATGGTTCGGAGTTACATCTCATCTGTGTCTGTGCATCATCTAACTTAAGTTAATTTTAAGGGCAAAGAATTATGTCATCTTTTATTCACTTCCAATGCCACAGAAGTTATACACGGAGAGCTCTCTCCTTTATGAAGGAGCAGAAAAAACACTCTGTAAACTTGAAGCTCATACAGAATCCTGCTGTTACCATTCCTGCAATCGTATCTTTCAGCTAATTTGTTCCCATTAAGTGTAATGTTACAGAGAAAAACTGCTTTGCAAACATTTAATGGCTTCTATCAGTCTGAACAAATGAATCCATAAGTTCCTGCCTGTTTAAATATCTTTTTTTTTTTTTTACCTGATAATCAAAAGAACAGTCTCCGGTTGCTTTCTCCTGCAAGTGTGAGACAGTGAGGTCTCAGGCATTTGAATGTTGCTTCTTTTTCTGGGGTTTTGTAGAAAGACCAGCTTGCAGGCTCAGGCTGAACTGCACAGCTGCATCACAGGACTATGTTCTTTCCTTATTCTGCCTGTAATACGCTGCAAGGACAAAAAACTCTGGTGGTGGGACCAGAGAGAGAGCTGAGATCCATCTGAAAATGGTCGGTGTGATTTGTTAAAGAACGGTAGACAGAATCCAAAGTCTTTGATGCTGCCTTCCCCCATGAATTTTGCTACCCCAGGCCGTTTGCTTGGAGGGATGAACCAGTACATGAACTCTCACAAAACAAAAGAAAAACAAACAGGAGAGTAAATGTAAGAAGAAAAGGAAGAGATGGCAGAAGAGGAATGGAAATATGTGTAGGTTCAACTTGTTGCTTTGTGTTCTGGAATGAGGATTCCCCCTAAATCGGGAATTTAACCGGTACCAAGTTACGATTGAATTTATAGCGCAGCAACTAACCACATGTAAATGGTACAAACGGTGCTCGGGCATGGCCAGTGCAAAGCACCAGCTGCCTCAAACGCAGACCACTGCGTGTGAAACCTCTCCATGCTGGACATGAATTTTTCTTATTTTCTTAAGTCTAGCTGACCTACAAATGGATTTGCCGTCCCCCAAAGCTGCAATGTTCAATAAGAAGAAGGTTCAAAACTCAGCTCCAGTGCTCCTCTATCTGTGTTGGGCATGGCCAAAATTTGATCATATTGCCTGTACCCTGTCTTTCACTAGCAATTCCAAAAGAAACTGCTTTGTCCCATCATACTGCTGGTTCAGGCTTGCAGACATTTCAAAGTACGCTGGGAAGTCACACAGCTATGAAGGGTTCCTTCTGAAGCTGCCTTTGTACCAGCTCCACCTGTGGACATCACCGTTGCAGTAACTATTGTAGCCCAAATGTCTTTGTGCTATGTTCCAGTGATGTTGTCACCTGGAGGCAGGTGCCAAATCCCGCACATGGCCAGGCACAACTGTAATGACACAGAGTAGGGCACAGGTGCTGGAGACACTTCTTGAGAGACAGAGCTGCTTCCAACCATGTCCACCCTCCAGGGCAGCTGTCCTCCACAGATCTGTCCCTGGAGGGAACATCAGCCAGCAGAGCTCAGTGTTGAAGAGTTCTAGGGTCCTTATTTTGGAAGGGAATTCTTCTGTACAATATGGGAAGAGTCCACAGAGAACTCATACAGGTCCCCATGGCTGGACTGTGAGCAGACCAAGGCTGCCGAGATCTCCAGTAACAGTAGCTGCTGGTAGCTGGGTCTCTCGCAGAGCTAAGGAAATTGACGGCCTCTTGTCTAGCCATTACTGGAATGGTTAGTCTCTAATTGGGGAAAGAAAAGAAATACTGTTGAAAAATAAAACCGAGAGTCAACAGGGTTGTTTACAATCTCCACACTAAAGATGTGTGATGGGATGCAGAGTTGCATTCCCCAGTGCTGGGGGTGTTGTGCAGTGATTTGCCCCAGGGCAAAGTGTTTCTACAACGCTTCGCTTGTATTTTATACCCCACCTAAACGGCAGAACAAAAGGCAATGAAACCCCCCAAATTACTAACAACCTCTTTTTTACCATACAGGTAAGTAATGGGACAGCTGTGTTGTCGAAAAGGCAGATTCTTTGCCCGGTGTGCAATAAGCCAGTTCTCACACAAAGGGGAGATATTACGTTTATTCAGGCCTGGATGCTTGGTGGATTTCCACAAATCAAGCACACCCCATGACAGCTCCCTCCTTATATTTATACACAAAAGTTACAAGGGAGTACACTCCCAGTTACAATGATTGGTTAGCGACTTGCATAGAATGATAATGTCTGCTCTGTCGTTTTCTTCCATCACTGCGCCTGCGTGGAGGGAGGGTCTTCACCTGGGCAAGGGTCCGCTTGGCCTGTGGCTGTGGTTTCTAGTATTAGAATGAGGAAAGTTCAGTTAAGGATGCCTGGACTTGGGTTTGCACTGCCAACTTGGTATTGTTTGTAAAACCATCTTGATTAGATGTTCATTTAAGGTCTTAGTGTCCCAGGAAGAGCAAATAATTAGGCCACAGGTGTTCCTTCAAACAATTCCCTTTGATCCTCTCCTTAGCAGCTACTTAGCAACTATCTACAGTTGTCCTTAACTATGGAGCCAGGATATAAAACTTGATGAACTACAGAGCCCTGGTTAACTTTAAATTTGATGATGGATATCAGCTGCATACACTCAGCACCTTAAGTTTGTGTCCTTACCACAAGATTGTAATTTCCTCTCACATTTACTTTTCCCCTCCCTGCTTGAAAATCCTATTGTATGAGCCACTGTAGCATGGCAGACGTAAGCGTCAAGCTTGTTTTTCCACACGTATGAAAATTAACTCCTCCCTCCATAGAGACAGACTGGCTTTTTTATTTGGTACCTCACCCAGATGTAATCTTGAGATGTTACAGACAGATCAGCATTACAGATGGTTACAGACATTTTGCAGAATACAAAATTAACAACCCAGGCCTTTTAAAATGAAAATTGACACTGTTTTTATATCACTCTCTCTACAAAGGCATGAAAAACATCAGACTTCAGAGGGAGTGAAAATCATCTCTCATATATTTTCTAAAATATCATTAATTTCCCCAAAAGAACCTTTGTGTATGCATAATCTTCTAATTGTAGATTATTTGGTGTTAATTATACATAATACCTTGCTATCCGTCAAGGCTTCCTCAAAATCTAATTCCCCGAACTAATATTTCTTGATCTTTAAGTATGTAAAATACTGACTTCTAGACCCAACGAAGAGTGAAATAAGAGACCTTAAAACTGCCAGTGGAACAACACTGTCATTTCAGGCCTGTCAGGGAGTGAAGGAAGGACTGTTCTGCATTTTGGGAAAAGAAAGGACCATTTCTCTAGCAACTCAGTGAGTTTTTAGCAACAATTGTTTAAAGAGCCTCATTAGCATAAGAAAAAGCCTCCTGGTAGAAATGAATTAGCAGTCACAGTGCAGGTGAAGCAGGCAGATAATATATGCAAGGTAAATGGAATTTATTGTGAATATGGTCTATCACATGGCTGTCATCTCCACCTGCCTTTTTTTTTTTCTGACACACACTCCCATGTCACAGGAAAACAGCCCCACTTAAGTTCCCCACTACACGCAGGAACTGAGCCTGTACCTGGAAGATGTGTCACCTCCTATGCCCCTTTGGGCACCTTTGGTCCAGAGCTCCCAGCGATGCTCACCATCAGTGGGTGGCCCACCGAGGGCACCCCTCACCAGGCAGCAGTGGATTGCAACAATCCCATAGCCCACACCTCTGGCACCTAAGTCAGGGAGAGAAGCCACTGAGGCACGGGTATGTGTGCCTCAAACTGCAGGGAAATATGAAGAAGGATCCAGTTGTCCTCCACTCAGTGCTTAGAACACCCAGGTCTACAGATCTAAGGTAAGATCCTGCTTGACTGGGGAGCAGCGAGCAGGAATGGAGACTTACAGGACAATCCTGCATAGTTTTTAGGTTGGTATCACCAGGTTGATGCCATATTTAAGAAAGTCACTTATCAATTGCACTGAGAAAAATGGAAAAAATCAGATAAGCATGAGAAGAAAACTATTTTGGAAAAGATTATGTTAACTTTAGAATCATGAAAATAAGGAAAAACAACTTTACTTTAAGGGTGGCAGAGCACTGGCACGGGCTGCCCGGAGAGGTGGTGGAGTCTCCGTCTCTGGAGACATTCAAAACCCGCCTGAACGCGCTCCTGTGCAACCTGCTCTAGGTGACCCTGCTCTGGCAGGGCGGTTAGACTAGACGGTCTCCAGAGGTCCCTTCCAACCCCGACCATTCTGGAGGAGGGGGTGGGGGGGGTTATTTATGTGCACAGAAACGTGTCCGGTAAGGAGTGGTTCAGAGGATGGGGTTCTCAGACGGTAAACAGGGGCTACATCTTCCTGCGACCAAGCGGTGTCACACTCACCTCTCCTTTCTTTGTGGCAGGGATCCTAAATACAGGGTATTACTGTCATCATCGTCATTGTCATCATCATCACCATTACGTTGTATGGAAACACTGGTAATTGCCATTCTTTAGAAATCATGGTTAGGAGTGGTTGTTTGGAGAAAAAATAGAAAAAGAATGAAATGAGTCCTTCCCAGGTAGATCCTCCCAGCTCTTAGCCACCAACAATTTAGTGATTTCTCGTCTTGGGCATTGTACATGTAACTCACACCTAATCGTCAGCAATGGCTCTATCCTCAACATATTTCTCTGATGTCTTTTGGATGCATTATACTTTGGACTCCTCAACAGTCTATGATGGTGAGTTCATGCATGTGGCATGTAAAATAACCTTGTTTTAAACTTGCTTGAGTGAATGTCCCCCAGCTTTTACAGCAAAAAGAACAGTGAATCATCATCCTTTTTTCACCTTTTCTACACCACTCGTGGTTTTGTAACTCCTTATTATAACCCAGTTATAAGCAGTTATGCTTTCTCCAGACTGACGAGTCCACATTTATTTGGAATCGTTTTATATGGAGGTTTAGAGAAATCTAGCTGGGTCCTGCCTAATTCACCTCACACTTTGCAAGATGAAAAAAAATGTAGATATTATACTGTATAATCTGAGAAATAATATTTGATCATGTAATTAGACTGTATCATAGGCAAATGCACTAGGGAACAGAGTTAATGTTGCATGTACAACCTTAATTTTATTTCCTGACTTTTAAATGCCGAATTAGGCAACTTTAACATTTTCTTAATGCAATTTTTGTATGGAATATTATATAGCCTATTACATATGCATGCATATTGAAATATGGAATACATTAGGCTGTAGCACACACATTGTGGTGCACACATCCAAGTACTAGATGTCGGCGCTCATCTTGACTGGCACAAAGTGACACAGGTCATTTCAGAGTGGTGCTCTCAACGCTTTTAGGTGTTTTATCTGTTTATTCTTTATATACTGTAAGTCTTACAGAACAGTGTTACAGAGAATTAGCTTGAGAACTTTTTTTTTTCAGTTGAATTGATGCTGCTTTTTACAACCTCCTCCTTACAAAGCTAGCCTTATTCAAATATTTAGGCTTCAGTGACTTCAGAGAAAAAGTACGTCCTCAGAAGCTTCAAAAATTATGAAAATGTAAAAGAATACTATCAAACCATAAAATAATTTTCCAAACATAATGATACCATGGCTTTACTTCCTGATCTCTGCAGACTTCCCTGGGTATGAAGACAGTACAATCGAAAGCTAAGAATCTCCCTTTTCAAGTGGTAAGTGTAAGAAGTCCTTTTCTAGCTACAAAGGGCTATAAGATGATTGACTTCAAGGCTGACTTGTGAAGGATTAGACACTGTCCTTTCTGCATCTTGTCCCACACTGTAATGTCAGGGTAACTCTGAAGCTACATGGTAGTTTTAGGGGTTAGAAGAAATCCTCTGCAGAGACATATTACTGAACAAACTGCAGGGAAGACACTTGGATGAATGAGAATATAGGACTGATTGATGTAGCTAATCTAAATAATTCAATATTCAGCCATCGAACGTAGAATAAAACACATCATACATGTGCTGTCATGAATGTGCGACACAAAAGGGTGCTGTCGGACATGGGGTTTTATTTCCCTAGTCAAAGACATCTAATACATGTCAGGATTACAAAAGGTTAATACCATATGACAGGAGCAAGAAATCTACTGTCTTCAGAGGTTACTCTTGAAGAATGTCACCATAGACTAGATGGAATATACCACTAATAAATCACAGCAGTGTTCTTCCAGTAGACTAAGTGATTTTTGAAAAGGGCAAAAAAAATCAAATAACATATTCAGCTAACAGGATTTGATCAGCCGATCATCTAGTGAATATTAAAAAAGCTGATCTGATGAATAAATTATTCAGTGGAAGCAGGCAAAATTAACAAATTATGTATTTGCTGAACAACAGTTAAACCGTTCAGCATATATATAATTAAATATTTATTCATACATATTTATAAATAGTTCTTACACATTTTTTTGTTTCATCCAGGTGAATAAAAACTCACGACTCTTTTTTTCTTTCTTCTGAGGAAAGTGGAAATAGCCTGTCTTCAGAAAGCTTGATCTCAGGTCAGCATCTCAGGGAAGCCGGCTTCATTTGCATTTTTAATCAGATGCCTATGTAAGCGAACATGTACAATCTTAACTGTGCAAGCATCAGGTTTTAATATTTAGTTTTCCAGTTTTCTGGATGCGTGTGTGTCTGCAAGATAGTGTAAAGAAAGCAAGACGATGTCTGTGCTCATGCTTTGGCCAAATGTATTTGGGCAATGTATTTTCTTTCAAACCTGGGCAGTTATCTTTCTTGGTACTTGGGTTTTTCCAGGAGCCACAGTCTCCAGCTTTCATACAGATATACGGTCTGAAAACAACAATTAGGGAAGCTAACGCCCTTTCTTTGGAAAGCAAGTTTTCCTCCATCATTAATAGAGCTGATCAGAAAGGATTTTTATCCCAGCAAAAGAAAATGACAGTAAAGATAGTATTAAAAAATAAAAGGGGTTGGAGAACTACAGAGACAAAAAAAAAAAGAAAAAAAACCTGGCAAAAAACCCCACAACCCTTTTTTTCTTAGCAAGTTAAACCCTACATAAGTGAAATGAATGTTTGTGGAGGGAGAGCAAGAAATACTGTCTTCCTTGAAGAGCCACTTTCCTACCAGCTGGGAAGAGGATTTTCATAAATTTTTAAATGTTAGTCCAGATTAAAATAATGTAAATGACCTAAATTCTGATCTCCTTTTCTCTAAGGATGGCAGAACCAGCACCAAAACCAGTAGATATTTCCGAGGATGGTAGATGATACAAGATTTCCTCAGTTATAAATTAAGAAATTCGGGGACAGTGCATTAGCTGAAGTTAACTCTCACCTCTCTGTTGATACTGATGGGCAAGTCTCTCTCCTGTTTTAAGATGTAAACCTATTGTCACATGGCAAAGAAACAGGAATATAATAACAAAGATGCTGAATAATGGCCAGGACATGAAGAGATTCTCATGATACAGTAATTACAAAAGTAAAGCTGATAGATGCTAGGGGTATTATTTTATTATTATCTGAGACAACCACACACATATCATCAATTTTTTTTCAGATCCTTTGCATTTAAACAAGTAAAAGCATATATTTTTATAGAATATCACTTACTTGAAGTGCTGTTCTGAAATCACCTTCGGATGTCTTTTGGGTGCAACTCATCTGTGTTCGGAGGGACAGAGGCGGGTGGTGCATCAGGTGAATTTCAGCCTCTGCAATCACAACATCTGTACATTTACCATTGAGCAAAGACAGTTTCATCTATTTATTTATTTTTCTAAGCAGATGCAGCTTGTGATGGACACTCTCCCAGGCACAAAGACTTACAGGGTGGTGGAATTCCTTCTCACTTGAAGCCACGGCAGTCTCCTGGCCTCGCTTCCACACAATTTTGCCTTTACGTACTGTTGCCTTTTTTTTTTCCCCCCATTTCTTTTAACGTGGCATTCAGTTCCGTTTGTGTTCCAAAGATTTTAGCACCTCTCCTGACTGAGTCATTTTGTGCTCCACCACCCCGTGTGCAATGGAGGCCTCAGGAGATTCCGGGTTTTGCCCATTGCTTTCCTCTTGTCTGGTCTGTAAGTAATGATTTTTGCCCCTAGGGAGAGCACTTCGGGGTCTCCCAGAGGATTACCAGCGTTCCTTCTACAAGATTATTAATGTAGAGGAAGTCCTTGAACTCTGCATTCAAGAATGAGCTGTTAAGTTGTCATGATTTAATGTAACGTTTTCAGGGGCTCCTTGAGAGTGGAAGAGCAATGAAGGCAAACACAGGGAAGATTTTACACCCTTCAATTCCTAATAGGCCCCCTTCAGAGCTGGGAAAGGCAACTAATCTGGGGTGAAGCCTATCTTCAGCAAAGAATCAGGTGTCATTCCCATGCTTCTAGCACTGGTGGTATCTCCAGGCATCTGTCAGGCCTGTATTTTTCATCAAATTAAGCCCAGTTGACTCCCTGCTTGGTAGACGCCGCATGGCTGATCATGTATATCCTGCCGTGTTTGAATCGCGCACAGGTTCCCCATCTAGACGAGTTTAAGGAAGATTCTGATTCCAGCTGTTTTCCCCTGTCCATCCCGTCCGTGTTTTAACCGCAGCTGATACGTACAGCGTGCTTGATGAAATCTGACAGTATTTCTGAAGAGCCGCCAAGCTGCGGAGGTGCTGGGCCCCGGCGTAACACTTCAATGCAAAATATTAATAACACCTCTACTTTGGGAAACCAAGATTTTCTACTCCAATTGAGTTCTAGCTCAGTGTGACTTCTCCTGCCCTGCGAGGGCCATGTTTTTGCACACGTGGATAACCGAGGTTGGGAAGTATATGAAGGGCAAGAAATAGCAGAAGTGGTGGGAGGCACAGATGTTTGGCAAAGCAGCTGGATCCCAACCTGTGGAGCATCAGTCCCCCCTTCCAGCACGCCACCAGCAGACCTTCTTAGGGCCACGAAGATGATCTGAGGGCTGGAGCACCTCTCCTGTGAAGACAGGCTGAGACAGTTGGGCTTGTTCAGCCTGGAGAAGAGAAAGCTCCAGGGAGACCTTATAGCAGCCTTGCAGGACCTGAAGGATCCTATAAGAAAGCTGGGGAGGGGCTGTTTGCAAGGGCATGTAGTGACAGGACGAGGGGCAATGGCTTTAAACTAGAGCAGGGTAGGTTCAGATTAGACGTTAGGAAGAAGTTCTTTACAATGAGGGTGGTGAGGCACTGGAACAGGTTGCCCAGAGAGGTGGTGGAGGCCCCATCCCCAGAGACATTCAAGGCCAGGCTTGGTGAGGCTCTGAGCAACCTGATCTAGTTAAAGATGTCCCTGCTTACTGCAGCGGAGTGGGACTAGATGGCCTTTAAAGCTCCCTTCCAACCCAACAAATTCTATGATTCTTCTGAGGTGCTGCTCGCAAGATGCTAAGTGCCACAAGATGAGATCTAAATGTTGCAAAGAGCAATTAAACATTATAGAGCGACTCTACACTACGCCAAGACAAGAGCACCAAGCGTGGGCAAGGGCTGGGGCAAACGTTCATGTTCCAGGGAGGTGAAGCTGTTCAAAATCACTCCAACACAGACAGCGCAGCTTTTTTAGAGCAGACAAAAGTCTGGAATATGTTGTGTCATCTGTTTTATCCATGATCTATTTCTAAAAGATTCTCAGCAACAAGTACACTATACTGTTTCTCCCTTCTTAAAACTGCTTTATGTAAGCTATCTTTAATTAAAACGAGCTTTTCCATGTGTCCACAATTGATTCTTTAAAATATTAATAATTTTCCCTACATTGGGTATCAAAGCCATTACTTTTTCCTGTGTGTCCTTTAACTGTATTTAAATAATTCATTTATCCATTTTCCAGCCCTCAGGGAGACCAGTTCTTTTTTTCTTTTTTTCTTTTTTTTACACAATGTGATCCCATTTAAAACATGGGATATTTCCTCCTCCTAAAGTTATAGGGTATTTTCTTTCTTGCCAGCGTTTACTCAGCATAAGAATCCAGTTAGCTACCATTTTATTAAGACACAAATGCAGCATGGAAATATGTGTCTGCCTGTGTATAAATGCCCTTTCCACCGCTCATCAATCTTGCGCTAATTAGAAAGACAAAAATATTTTAAAACCAATTAATGTCAGCGAGAAACATTCCAGTAATTCTCAAAATACAATGTAGCCATGATAGATACATTTCAATTATTTCAAAGCATTTTCACAGAGCAGTGAGGAAGCATAAGGGAAAAGCAGGGGCTAAAAGCCCCGTTTCTTGGCTGATGGATCTCTGACACAGGACGTGGATTAAGGTTTAAGTGAGACCAGCAGTTCATGTTCTCCCTCAAAAAGCTCCTGAGTCACCTGATTAAAGTGCAACCTTGACAAATATGCGCAGCGTTGTCTCTCACAGTTGGAATCACCAAAGAGGCTAAAAACAGCACCATGCGCTGCATAATCTCTAACCTCGGGGGACAACAAAAACAGAGAATTGCTGTGTCAATCTCATTTCCTTGTTAGGCTCATTATCATAAATGCAGGCCTTTGGTTTTGAATGCCACACTTCAATAACATTTACCTATCAACGGCTGCTGAAATATTGAATTCCACAGTCATCTTTTCCTTTTGATGCTTTCCCTTTTGTTTCTTTATCCATAAACATGAGCAACTGAGCTAAGCTTAAATTAACTAGCTGGGGTTAAATGTTTAGGGCAGCAAATTATGGCTAGCCTGCTTGCAGAGTGGTTTAGATTACAGGGGAGAGTTGCCAATCTTAGCTCTCATCATGCACTCCAAATGTGCAGAGCAATATTGGCGGTTCATGGCCAAATCCTGCACGCTTTAGTTATCACGGGAGTGCTGCTCCCATGAATAAGTGGAGCAAGATTTAGCCCCTGCTCGGAAGATAGAGATGAATCACACTTTTATTCTTTGAGTACCTCACGGTACCTTCAACACAGACATGTGCAGTGATTGATAGCCTGTGTCTAGATTGGGTATTTTTCTATATACTGACAAATATTCTCTTCGCAGTGATTTCTAGGAGCAGAGGAGTATACACTGCAGCAACGTTGGGTCTCTTATTTTTCGTTGTGCCCCTTTGTCTTTGTTTTGATTAGGTTTTTTTCCAAGGGTCAGTTACTTCCCATCCTTTTTCCGCTCAGAGTGCTCTGAAATAATCCTGTTACAGATCTCCAGCCCTTGGCGTCAGTAAAACAGTGCAAACTTGCATCAGTAAACAGGTAGGGAAAGACACAACCTTCGCTTCAGGGTCAAATCCCAAGTGGTGGCACAGTCTAAGGGAAATGAAGGTGTTTGGCTTTCTTGAAATGAGCTGCTGGTATCAGCTAAGGCTTTTTCTTTTGCTTTTTTTTTTGCTTTTTTTTTTTCACTTATGAAAGCAAGGGCTATGTGTTAACTGTTTTAATGCAGTGTGCAACCATATCTCTGACCGTAATTCAGAGATAAATGTTTGGTTAATGATAATTTCATAAGTACATGCTGTTATTCACAAGACCAGTTGGGTGCTGCAGGATGTGCCGCAGGGAGCAGCCGTGGAAGGGGACAGCCCACAACCGCTCGTAGCAGGTACAGCTGCATCTCCCCATACTTTGAGACCATCACTTCACCCAGCCTGCCAGTCTAGGGACACGCTCCTCAACTTAGTCCTCCTGCAAGAGCGACCGCATATCTGTACAGAGCTTTATGAGTAAAATGGTGTTCCCCCAAAAGGGAGCATCCCACAAGCCAAAGATGGGATCACCAGGGTTTAGCACTTTTGCTCCATAGGACTGGGCTGCAGGAGCCCCTCAAGTTGGGCACAACACACAACCTTCGGGCCACAGCACCAGACTCCCTTCTCTGAAATTCATAGAAGGAAAGTGGGAGGAAATAAGATCCAGCACATTTTTCAGGTCTACATACCCAGAAGAATCACGGAGAGCAGAGCAGAGGAAAGGTCAAGACTTCCTGAAGGCAACTGAAGACGCATTTTGGTAGTCCAGTGATGGGCACTGCCAAAAAACTCAACAGAAAGAAATTCAGCGCATGAAGTATGTATTCCATTTTCCTCCTGGATAAGGTCCCCATGTTGTCCGAAAAGCAGATTCGTTGCCCGGTGTGCAATAAGCCAGTTCTCACACAAAGGGGAGATATTGCGTTTATTCAGGCCTGGATGCTTGGTGGATTTCCACAAATCAAGCACACCCCATGACAGCTCCCTCCTTATATTTATACACAAAAGTTACAAGGGAGTACACTCCCAGTTACAATGATTGGTTAGCGACTTGCATAGAATGATAATGTCTGCTCTGTCGTTTTCTTCCATTACTGCGCCTGCGTGGAGGGAGGGTCTTCACCTGGGCAAGGGTCCGCTTGGCCTGTGGCTGTGGTTTCTAGTATTAGAATGAGGAAAGTTCAGTTAAGGATGCCTGGACTTGGGTTTGCACTGCCAACTTGGTATTGTTTGTAAAACCATCTTGATTAGATGTTCATTTAAGGTCTTAGTGTCCCAGGAAGAGCAAATAATTAGGCCACAGGTGTTCCTTCAAACAATTCCCTTTGATCCTCTCCTTAGCAGCTACTTAGCAACTATCTACAGTTGTCCTTAACTATGGAGCCAGGATATAAAACTTGATGAACTACAGAGCCCTGGTTAACTTTAAATTTGATGACGGATATCACCCGCCTCATTGCAGTGGCTTTGGACACCATTAACCCCAAATCTTCTTCTCTCTTCATGTCCATAGAGACCCAGCATCTGCCTGATGAGCTGCAGGGACCTCGGATAAAGAAGGCAGCTTGGAGGACATGACCTGCCAACCCTGGTTTTCTCTCTTGGTTTGTATGAGGCTCGTGGTAGGCAAGGGTGGTTTCCTCCACCAGGAGCAGAGGCGGAGGCATTGATGACGAAGAGTAACAAGCTCCTAGGAATGTAGTGGACACCCAAGCAGGTAATTTTGGGCCATTTACTTGAACGCATTTGAATTTAACTATTAAGGGCCTACTATTAACTTTATACAATTTTATTACCGTACTGACTTTAGACAGCTGCTGGCCACAGCTGTGGCAGACGCCAGTCAGATGAGACAAAGTGGAGGACACGGACTGGGCCAGCTCTTGACCAAATGATGGCCTTTGCGCCCTCTCTTCAACAGCTTGCCAAAACCAACGTATGGCAGCTTATCATCTAAACATTTCATTGCTGAGTGGGAGACGAGTTTCTCTCACGCTTATTTCCATTCTCTCTTTTGCATCACAGTACAATATTTTTTTTAAAGTACAGGCGATCAAAGAGCCAGTCAGAAAACAAAAAGGCTTATGATTGATTTTGCGTAAGTGAAATAGTGATTTCTATTACACTAGCCTTTACTTAGAGGCTTTTGGCTGCTAGAAGGAATCAATTTATCCTACTTGTCAAAAAACTCAAAATCTGAAACAGCCCAGGTCCTTCTACACCCTGCGTGGAAGAAATGCCGGGCTCGTAGAAGTTAGCTCGACTTTGCTGACAGAGAGGGGGCGAAGACCACGGGAGTTAATTACATCAGTAAAGAAGGGTCGCTTTTCATTTCCAGGGAGCCCGACTCCGACTAAATAAATAAAGCTGAAATGGGAGAGCGATGACCACAATAAGTAGCCGAAACTCCACGTGGTGACAGAGGAATGATTTCCCACCACCACTGCTTAAATACAACTAAGGTGTTCTGTAATTTTACTTCCAAAAGCCAGAGGGCTTATTGTAATCCTGATAAATTACAGCAGCAGAAGCAGGAGAGAAGTGGGACAGAAGAAGGGAAATGCTAATGCGAAATATAAAATTGCCTCGCAGAAAAGAATGGGGAGAGCGAGCGAGCGGTTTGTTATCGTTTATTTTTCCTCAACATATCATTCAGTTTCAGCTGTCTCCCATCTCACCCCCATCTCCACCATTTCTCAGAAGCGTCTCTCGATGGCATCTCATTCTCTTCCTGTCTTTCACCGGCGTTTCATTATTTCTTAACTGTCCCCGAAAGGGTCTGGGCAGGAGGCGGGGGGCGGGGGCGGG
>VWZL01001808.1:717562-731604 GCA_013396915.1 Stercorarius parasiticus
GGGGGCGGTGGGGTGGGGGGACGGAGACGGACGGCGACACGACACCCCCGGTCCGGTGGCGGTCGGGGAGGGCGACAGGCTGGGGCTGTCAGCCGGAGGGGAGCTGCCGGTAATGGAGGGGCTGCTGTGACAGAGGTGGCGGTTTTTAACAGAAAGAAAACAGATCGGCTGCTCGCCTGCGCCGTTTCCCCAAGATGCAGCGAGGAAACAGGAGATGAGATTATTTTACAATTTTTTTTTATTTTTTTTTTTTCCTTTAAAGGTGTAAGATATCGAGATGCTGAACGCATATCTTTCTTCTAGTGATGGCTTGGAGTTAAAAACCACGTAGATCTTGATATGCAACCTAAATTTGGCATCAGGAAATGGGAAATTGCATCTTTAAGCAGAGTACAATCAAAAATGAATTACAATAAATCCTATATAATTGCATAGGTCATTCTCTTTAATGAGATTTTATTAACCTGACTGTCAAGCTTTTGAGTCAGGCAGATATTTTATCTTCTTCAACTGATAAAAGTGTCAGCTATAAACCACCATATAAATATTCATAAATCTACACATCTGTGGCAGCCTATCAGCATCATTCTTTTGGACATTAAAAGCATTCTAATTACTTTCTGTCTAGCAGAGCTGAAATGCTGCCTGTTATAGTATGTGCTTGGCAGGCATGATTGCTTTTGTTTGCCATCACAAATAGCAGCATCCTATTTTATATACTGATGGTCCAGAATATATTCAGGGTTTGACTGAACAGGATGAATATTATGAAGCACCATCTGGTTTTGATAACATCGGGTATATTAACTCATCTGTTAATTTTTGACACATCATTGATTTATTTATTTAGAAAAATTGGATCCTGTTTTGGTATGTTGCTGTTTGCCTTTGTAACAAATGTGATGACATTTCCTTACTAAACAGGGAGATATGCTAGTTAATAGGATATATGGCTATGTTTTAATGCCTGTTTTCGCTAAGCAGCAGCCATGTACTGGATGAATTTATCCTACCTTGTTACAAATAATTCAAGTACTTTACCAAAAAAGTTTAATAACTTGAATAGATTAGCCTGAAAATTCACGGCTCTGACACATAGTCCCGTGATCCGTGCAGAAGGTCATTTTTTTCTTGAAATACTTCTTATTTTAAATGCCCAAATGATGGTATTTCAGTAATTCTTTGTGGCCCACAATCAAAACACTGCTGATAAATGCAGCACCTATGTTTCTTTACAGAAGCAGATTATGTTATGGAAAACACTCAGCCGTCTGGTAGATGATAGACGAGGCCGTATTCACAGCAAAGCCCTCTAGGCTTTGATGAGCAGAAGTTTGGACTTTCTCCTGCCTCTGTAGGCTTTACTAACCAGGAGCTAGAGCAGGCTTCAGAGTTTGTCATCGATTTCAGTCCTGTACGAAAAAAGACAGTTAAGGACCTGCTGTTCGTGCAGTGAAGTTCTGTGAAGTCCCTGTCCCATCACCTGCACATCCAGGGTTTACTTTTACTTTAGGTTCCTATGTGGGTCCCAACATACCCTTCTCTCAGCTAAGACTAAAGTACCAAGTGAAACAGAACAGGAGAAAACAAACCAAAAACTTGCTACGTTGTGCCAAAGTGGGATTTTGTATCTTATCAGAGTCTGATAAAGCAAGGGACAAGGTTTAGACCTCCTGAGTATTGTGAACCCTAAGGAACCGGTGCTTTGCTGAGCTGTGCACCTATCCTTCCTGCTCTGTGATGGAGAAACACCTTGTGTGGGAGGATCTGTAGCACCAGTAAGCTGAGAAGGAAGCTGTCGAGGGTGAACTAGTTGGGACCGTGAGGCTGTATGTATGTGAAGTGCTTCCATCCCTCCGTCCAGAGCCCTGAAATCCTCTTGAGAAATATGTGAGTCAGTTTAATAGCCCAGGCTGCCACTGGGGAAGCAGAGCTGGGGTTTTGCCCCTGGGGAGTGGGAGCATTTGTGTGTCCTTGGTACATGGAGCTCTGCGTTTTGCCCAGCACCTGCAGGGTCTGCCCACGCAGTTCCCACCAGCAGCGAGAGACACGGGCTGGGCCCTTTCCAGAGCATCTCTTAGTCAGAGCTTCATCTCCCGAGCGGTGGGTGTTGTAGGGGAGGAAGGACCCTTCCCTTAACAGGTATCCAGCTGCAGGTCCACTGGGTTGTTCTCCACAAGGCAGGCAGTCACCATCCATGACTTCCAGAGTTTTCCCACTTAGCTCAGCCATCGCACTTGGCAGGCGCTTACTTGAGTGACAAGGTGGTGGGCTGCAGATAGCGATTTTGTAGGGATGCCTGTTTCATAAGTTCAGTTTCAGAGATTCCTCCCTTTTTGCTGTTACCTCTTCACTTGTGTGGGCAACAGTGAGCAAGCTGGCCAGTAAGACACTGTTCCTGGGATGTCTAACTCTGCGCTAGCAACTTAAACGCTTAACGCAGTTGATTCTTAAACTTCAGGCATGACGTTTCTGGTCCCTTGGGATTCAGAGTACCAAGTTTGCTTTTGAGAGTGGGCACACAGACACAAGTAAGGATGCTTCCATGTTTTTGAAGCTTTTCATCATGGTTAGAGCTCTTGCCAAGAATGAATGGTCTCTTCCTCAGTCCCTCTCTAAGAGGTCACCCTGGACTCCAGAAGAATTGCAGGAAGAGGGCTTACGGGAAGGAGGAAAAACAGGTGTTCTCCACCCTACGCCATGGTGAGGAAAGATCTAGCTCAAGATCCCATCTTGTAGGGAAAGATCCTGCATGAGAAATGTCCTCTTATGACGAGAAGCGTGGAGCTGCCCTGCAGCACAAGCCTCCTCTCTCCTCTAGTGAATAGTGGTTACTCTGACCACCGCTGCTGCAGAGTAAGCCACACAAATGGATGCATTCAAAGCACCAGCAGATACCCATTTTCTCCTGTAAAATATTAATTCTTTATTAGTCTGTTCAGATTTTCCTGGTGCAAAAAGAATGTTCGTCTTTGGTAGCATGTACACTAAACAGTATCATAGTCCACCAAAGAAACTCCTTTTCCTTAGGAAAGCATGATGTAGACCTTACAATGTGCCCTAAAATTTAAGATGGGATTTCCTGAAAAGCAAAGAAAGAAGAGCAGAGCTATCTTAGAGGTGCCAACAACCTGGCAAGTTTAACACAACCAGTTAATGAAGCTCTACCATGTCCAGACAGAAGAAGTTTTTTTTAAGTGAACAGAGAATGTGAAGATCATCATTTTGGCCTTAACTGAGAAGTTGGGACCCCTCGTCTGGAAGTAGGTCTATCAGGTCAGTACTGAAATGGCCAAACACTTGTAGTCTTCATCTGGTGGACTGTGTCAGTGATCTTCATGGAAAATGCCCAAGAAACATCATGTAGTCAGGATGGGAGGTGTCAAACGCTCTCACTTTTATGACTCAGGCGCAGATATTTGCAGCAGTGTTCATATCTAAAAACATAATGACAAAGTTTACGTTCATGGACAAAGCCATTTGGGGGGTACAGAGCTGCTTCCCCAGGATCTAAAGTTATAATAATATGATAATAATCCAAGAAGTACAAATCGTCAGACGAGAGGACTGAAACACTGGAAGGTGAAGAGTGAGATGATAGAAATTGCTAAGGAGCCTGGACTTTGAATCTTCCAGAAAATTAAATACCAATGAATACGTTCCCTGCAGGGGAGAATGTATGGTATTCAGACCCGCTCAACAGTTATAAAGATGACTTTTTAAACCATCTGCCCAAGATCACAAAGGAAACTATGGAAGAGCCGCGACCTGAATCCAGAGCCATTGAGACCCAACACAATGCCTTATTAATAAAGCTGTCTGGTCTCGGTACTGAAAAGATCCTCAGGTGTTACATCTGCTGATGTTATACCTGCCAGTCTTTCCAGACATCTTTTCTGATGCATCAGTGTGAGTCGCCAGGTTGAGTTTCAGAAGTTTGCTCTTACCAAACCCCTGATTTTAGTCCAACAGTTGGATAGCTAAGAAACCACGTAGTTCAGCATCAGTGAGAAAAAGATGCAGAGATGGAGGCTTTATGCAGAAGTTGGTACCTGATTTGCCATGTGGTATTGTCTTCTGGTTGCTTGCACCCTCAAATAATCTGGTTAGGAATACTTATACTTTTAGCCATTTAATCCTGATCTATTAGCACTTTATGGGTCTGATCTGGCAAGTCCACCTTCAGGCAAAAGTCTAGTTAAAGTCAGTAGAAGTTCTGTAAGACTAAAGACTGCGGGGCCTGAGACATTAGAATTACATGGTTGGTGAGCATCGTAATAAGGAAAAGGAATATCACAATAAGGCTTTAATAAACTGTTTACACTGTTTTAGCCCGGTGCAGTCATTTCAACAGAATCCTCCTTTCCTAGAAAATGTATACATTACATTAAATCAATTAAGAATCATAGATCAGTGGTTATTCAGTAGTGTTCACATAAAAACAACTTTTTGTCATTTCGTAGTGATTAGATGTTGCACAGTCCCTGCATTTCTAATTACAGTGAGTCCATAAAAGCTGAAATCCCCATTTCCACGATATATGCTAAATGGGCAGCATTTGTTTTTATTTTTTCCCCATCACAAGAAATAACCACAGTTATCATTCTCATTTAGGGTTGTTCTGACTGTGGGTACGTGTACCGTTGCTGCCGTAGAAGTCGCTTCAAAGTGGTACCCGCTCCAGCGCAGAGCCAGATGTTTCCAGAATGTGTGCTGAGAGCATCCCTTGCTATTGCTGCCCAGTGGTACCCAGGGAAGAAAAAAGCATTTGCAAATCTTTCCGCTAGCATTTCAAAATAGCCCTGCCTTGTCATGACTTTCATTTTTATATCTTTGAGTATGGGTTAAAGTTAAGAAAAAAACCAGTAATTGCTGTTATTGTGTCTTTGTAGCAGATCTGATACTGAACTGAAGATTAAATCAATACTGTCATTTCTGTATAAAATTTCAGTTACATTTTAAGCCATTATCACAGTGAATGTGCCTAATGCATTCAATTTTACAACAAAACTAATCATTAATTTTATCTTTACCGATGTTATTGCGTATTATAGCATTCTTCAAAACTGGTATTTGAAATGTCAGGTCACTTTTTGCCATATTTTAGGAGAAACTATAATATTAGAATAACATCTCTTATACTAATCTAATCCCTTTTTGGTTGTTTCATTCATATTTTGTCCCCTTGCAACAAGGATACGCAAAGAATGAGTAACTGTTTTGTCAACAGGGACCATAATGATTAAAATACAAACCATAAATATGACTTCAGGTCTGGAATCGGATTATAGGATTAAAATGAATGAAAAAACTGCTCTGTAGTAGGATTGCAAAGTTCCAATCAATATCATCCTGTAATAATTTTAAAGGGAAAATGTGGGAAGTAAAGAAATAAGGCGAAGAAAGCCCCAACTTGAAGTTGTTAGAGATGCTTGAGTTTCTTGATTTTCTTTAGATTTATCGGTAGGTTCCCAGCTAGAAAGCTGCAGTGAACTGGGGTTCAGTTCTTTTAATTTATATTATGTTTGTTGTGCTGTGTTATTTCGCACGTGCATCGTAAGGGCTAAAGGCAGCTGGCCGTAGGAGAACGCAGTAGAAGGGAAGGAGGGACAGCAGGTATGCAGGCTACAGGGCACCCATTGGCACCCATTTGTGAAGGGGGCGGCAATGCCTGCGCCTTTCTGCCGGTTTGAGTTTGTAATGTGAACAGAGGGCATTGCTTCATGTGTTGGATCAAAGATGTGTTGGAGAAATCTGCTCTGGTTCGGCTGAGCCCATCTCCAAAGGGTATGGTGTGGGACTCGTTAGCACAGGAGGCTGATTGTGAGGATGCCTTAAGTGGTCGTGGGGCCACCCCAATCCTTCATGTGCTGGTGGGCTCACCCCACTTTGTCCTGGGCACCCTCCTGGCTCAGCACTGCGCCTTTCCTTACTCTGTCCGCCTTATCTCCCTGTTCTTATGGATGAGTCCTTGGGAGATCACGTCCTCGGGGAGGTCTCCTCAGGCTGCGTTTGGGACTGGAAGCATTTGTATGCTGCTTCAGCCTTGCCCTCTTTGCAGAGATCTGGAGGATGGTAAAAATGCAAATCAGTGTTTTTTCAAATATTCTTCAGGCCAGCTGTACTAACCTCAGTATGAAGTACATTTTCCACCAGAAGGCATATCTTCTGGATCATGGAGAAGTACCGTGAGAAGTGCCACCTCTTAAAGGACCGAATTCTGAATGTCTCTGTTCTCTACTTATTATCAATGTGATGAGGCTATGTTTTCATCTCTAGTGATGAAGTTAAGATAGATGAAGGTCTGGGGTGCTTCGTCTCATGCATCTGTAGCAGGTTGCCTTTTCAAAAGTAAATGCATTTGTCACTTTCTAAAAGTCAAGTCTGCCTGAGAAGAGCTCTCCAAAATTGGCAGCGCTTAAACCTCCCAGTCTTTTTTTTTCTTTTTTTTTTTTTTTTTTTAAATCTCATGCAGAATGTTAGTTACATCTTTTTAGGCACCTAGAGGAACTCAGCTGTGAATAGGATAAAAAAAAATTTAAAAGGCCGTATTTTTATCGGGGAACCTAGCAGGTCATACCATAAATTAGAGCCAGATGTCGTGGTCATTTTCCATCTGGGTCCCAGAACTGTTACAGCAGCTTGACTCCACACACACAGACACTCAGAAATGAACCATCCTACTTCAGAGGTTTAGTTTGTAGCTGCTCTTGCTCCCTGAGATGTGACACCTCCTGTCATTAGAGGCAAGGCTGGCTAGGTGCGGCGTGGTGTCCTTATCCTTCTTCCAGAGACGAGCTGCTGCCTCCAGAAGCTGCCGCACAGCCCCACATAGAGTTTCCTGATTATGTCCAGAGCAGCCTGAAGAACTCTGCACTGCTCTCCACTGCGTGATGTTGGCCTACCCACAAACTCGTAGGTGGTCAGCAGGACAGAAAATTTCCTCCTCTGACCAGAGGAGCTTCACGTCGTACATTTGATGCCTTTCCTTGGTGTAAGAAGAGGGGTTTGTGCTTATGACTCTTGAGTTGTTCTTGGACATATCTGGAACCTAAAGCAAAAGCAACGGAAGCAAAGTCCATAGAATTGGGGGTGCGTCACGTGAAGTGTCAAAAAGACCCAATGTCAAGCAAGTGCAGCAAAGGTGAAAGGGAGAGAAAACAAAGCATGGAAACCTTGTTGGAGAGGAGCGGGGCATAGGAAGAAAGTAATGCAAAGTCATAGAACCATGGAATGGTTTGGGTTTGGGTTTGAAGGGACCTTAAAGATAATCTCCTGCAAATATGTACAGGCAATGCCCACCAGCAGCTTGAAACAGGCTTCCAGAGAAGTACTTACTTGAACTTCTGCTTGTAGTAGATCGGGTGGAATTTGTATTTTCTTCTCCATTTTCCTGTCTTAATCCCTCTGAAAGAAGACGGCAGTAAGTAGTGACTATCATCACAATGCGTTTCTGATTAACAGCAAGGGCACAAGGGCACTCTCAAAATAGAAGCAAAGTCAGGATTGTTTTAAATCACAGTGTTGCAGAAGTGTTAAAGCAGAAGCCATAATTTTAATGTGTTCAGAAATAAAACACATGCTACTGTAAACGGTTGTGTACATTCATCTAGCTGCTACTGCCTGGCATAGCCTTTTGCATTAGGTTTCTGTGATTCATCTTTTCTTTTGTTTCAGAGAGTCGAATGATTCTGGATGCCTTTGCACAACAATGCAGCCGGGTGCTAAGTCTCTTAAATTGTGGTGGAAAACTACTGGACAACAATCACTCTCAGTCCATGATTTCTTGTATAAAGCAGGAAAACCCAAATTATAGTGAAAGACAAGAGCAATGTCAGCTTGGGAAAATGGTCCATAGTCAGACGTCAGACATTTTAGACATAGAGATGCAGTATATGCAAAAGAAACAACAAACCTCAGCCTTTCTGAGAGTTTTTACCGATTCTCTTCAGAACTATTTGCTTTCTGGGAGCTTCCCTTCTCAGAACACCTCATCAGTAAATGATTTTAGCCATTTGGCAGATGTGGATCCACTTTCAACCTCTCCAGTACACACTTTAGGTGGATGGACGTCTCCAGCAACATCTGAATCTCATGGTCACCCATCATCTTCTACACTTCCAGAGGAGGAAGAGGAGGAAGAGGAAGAAGGTTACTGCCCTCGGTGTCAAGAGCTAGAGCAGGAGGTAATTTCATTGCAACAAGAAAACGAGGAACTGCGTAGAAAATTGGAGAGCATTCCAGGTAAACAACCCCCTGCCGTATAATATTGTCAGTCAGTGATAAAAACAGTTTGGGTAGTAGTTTGTTTTAAGTTCTAGTTGTCTTTTAAGGTTGTAATCATAGTAATCAAACATGGGAATTTGTCTCCATCCAAAATTCCTATAATTGTGCCTGCTGGAAAATTATCTGCTGATGCTCATCCATACAAATCGTGAGTCCTACACTAATGATCTGTGTTCAGGGTGGAATGTACTTGAAATCCCAAATTCCAAGCATCAGGTGATTTGTCATGGTGATTTCAAACATGTGCTTTTATACGTAATTATCTGTGTTGTTCTTTAAGTGATGTTGCAGCTTATAAACCTAATGCCCTTTAGGGGCTCCTTTTCCGTTACTTAAAGAAGCTATTCAAAGTTACGTCCATACTTTTAACCAAAATAGATTTGGCTTTTACCTTGAACAGTATTTCTTCAGTTGCTGTTAGCTCAGTGAGAAGCATAAATACATCTCCTCCCATTCATCTTCAAGTAATACCTGAAAAAAATCTTCTGTTCAGCAATACCAGGCTGCCACTGGAGGAGAGAAAGCAGACAGAAAAAACCCATCTAATAGAAACTGCCTCTGTGAAAAACTTCTCTTGCCCCTTTAAACTTAGGACTTCTCACTGTTAAGGTGCACTGACATACTCGAAGAGTGGTATTGGATGAGAACAAAGTATCTTGGACCCGTGTCCTCTAAGCTTTAAGCACAGGCAAAAATACAACTCAAATAATAACACTAAAAACAAACTGGAATGTAGCAAAGAAATAAGTATGCAACACACTTCTGACACATCTATAAATGCTCGGGAGCTGCACCTTTGCTAGCTAAAGTTTGAGGTGCTTGGGGTAGATCCATGCAAAGTTGTCTGAACTAATGCCCAAATGGCAGAAAAGCCATTTAGCATGGATTGCAAGAGAGAAAATACTCCAAAGCTGCTAAGTCTGCAGAAAGGAAGAAGGCAGCAACCAACCACTGTCCAAATACGTATCTGCAGTTGCAAAATCTGAGCAAAAAGCAAGCAGTAGTCTTCATCATTCTTCTCCCCAGCTATCAGTGATGTGGTATGAATTATTTGTACTACATTGTGGTTTTCTGTTGTGCACTGGTCCCTAGGTGGTACCAGCGAATCCCGTAACAAGCGTTGTTCAGTGCAGAGAAAACCCAAAGTTTAGATTACTTCCCCCATCCCTCCCAAGATCTAAAGTCACCATAACTGGTACGCTCCCACTGGATTCAGTAGTGGCTCGTACATCACATGAAGGCACTCTGTCACAAAGGGAATTGTGTGGACTTTTACTCCTGTTGGTCGTAGCTTCAGAAGCATAAGACCAAAAATTATCATTAGGGACTATAATCTGACCTACATCTTTCGTTCAATCACCTATATTGAACTTAGTGATCTTTTTGACTTTGACTAAAGCATAAGTTATTTTTGACTCAATATCTCAGGCGGCCTCCAGTCCTGAGTTGGAGACATTGAGCAGCAGTGTCTGAGCCTCTTTCCTTGACGCTTGACTCCGGTGGATAATTACATTGGTGAAAATGTGTGCCGAATTCTCTGCCTGACTATCTGAAACCAGCTTCTAGCCATTGACGTTTATGCTTTGCTTTAGTAAATGAGTGCTGTGTAGGACTCGGTACGTTTTCTGGATGAAGGTACTTAAAGATTGAAAGCTGACTTAATTTCCATCTTAGATAAACAAAGAAAACAGAGCCTTTTAAAACTCCCCAAATAACTTGAGTCCTTCTTTATAGTTCTTTTCTCTCCTCTGCTCCTTTCTTTAAAATTTGGGCACTGGAAATACGTGCAATATGTTCCTGCCTGCCTGAGTGAAGGTGAATAGTCTCTTTGTTCCCACCCTCGGTTGCCCTGGTCATTTGGCCATCGATTGTGCAGCTGAGCTTCTCATTCTGTGCACATTTCTTCCTGGACGTACATACTTTGTATTTGGCTGTGTTCGTTTACTAAGTGATCCGGAATGCTTTGGCTGCCCTGTTTGCCCACTGTTTGATGGTTTAACAATTTCTTTATCATCCAGATTTTTTTTTTATTGTTTTTAAATTAACTTTGTGATTCTGGTTAGAAATGTTGAATGGTATTGAGGCTGCTGTCAGTCTGTCAAGCTGGAGACATACCTATTCATGATGCTTCCCCCTGATGTCAAGTATGATGATTCCCCCAAGATGACAAGTACTTGAGATGTTGCTAGCAGGTTCTTAATCCATATGTGCTATAGTCTACTGCTGTTGTGTGTTGCTGCTCTTTGCAGCTGGATAACTCATGGTAGTACCTTAAATGCCCTTCAGGAGTCTGGGTATGTTACATCTGTTCAGCCCAACTTTGTCAAGCAAACCTATAATCTTATCAAAGAGTGACAATCAGGTTAATCTGACAAGATCCACTTTCCGTAAGACCATTTTGACTGGCGTTAATTGTATTCATATTCTTCAGTTCTTAGGCAATTGAATCCCATTGTGATTGCCTGTATTTTGCTAGGATTAATGCCGGGCTAAACAGCTAGTATTTACCTGGGTCATCATATTGACCCGTCATCTCCCTTTAAAAGGGAGATAAACGTACATAAACATAGTCCTTTTTCATCTCTTCAGGAATAATGAAACACCTTGTTAGCAGTGTATCAAAGGAAGCAGGCAAACATAAAATAAGTGTGCAAGGACATATGACTTCATCAGCCAATGTAAAGTCATCATCAGAGGCATCTGCGCATCTGCTGCTGCCTGGGTGAGGCATACCAATAGGCCCAAAATGACCTAGGTGTCTGGGGAAGCGTTAAGAGCCACAGAAGGTGCCCTCTGATTTTGGTACGTGGTAGGACAGAGGTCTGAGCTCCCCAGGCAGCCCCATAGCCACCACTGAGCAAGGTTAATCAAAAATCAGCTAAAGGCGATGTCTGCTTATTTTTGTCTCCAGTGCCAGTTTTGCTCTAGTTAGCTTCTGCTGCCGAAGAAGCCGGCAGAAATTTTTGTGGGACTTGAAACACCCGAGTCTGTATGTAAACAGGTGCAGTGCTCATTCTCTGAGCAGGTTTTTTTTGTGCTGATGAAGATGCTGTTTGCCTCAGGAGGGAGCCAGAAAGCCCTCTGCAGAGGGTTTCAGTGGTGTTTGCCACCATCTATCACATCAGAGTCATCTCGGAGCACAAACTTTCTTCGCTACGCACTCATGTATCTCACGCTGGGCATCCGAGGGGCCAGGCAAGGCGATTAGTGCAGCGGAGAAGCAACTGCAGAGGCAGCTAGATGAGCGTGGAGGCTGCCGTACTGTCCCATCAATCACAGAATCACAGAGTGGTTTGGGTTGGAAGGGACCTTAAAGATCATCTTGCTCCAATCCCCCGGCCATGGGCAAGGACACCTCCCACTAGACCAGGCTGCTCAAAGCCCCATCCAGCCTGGCCTTGAACACCTCCAGGGATGGGGCATCCACAGCTTCCCTGGGCAACCTGTGCCAGTGTCTCCCCACCCTCACAGTAAAGAATTTCTTCCTAATATCTAATCTACATCTCCCCTCTTCCAGTTTAAAACCGTTACCCCGTATCCTATTGCTGCACTCCCTGATGGAGTCCCTCCCCAGCTTTCCTGTAGGCCCCCTTTAGGGTCAAGCTGCTGAAAGGGCAGGTTTGGTTTTTTTTTGATGTAGTGGTTTTCCTTCTCATGCTGGAGGCAGCTGGGCCGGAGCTGGTCGGTGAGGCTGGCAGGGGACCCTGTGGGACGGGGGGAGGCGAGCCCCGTGCCCTCCCCGCGGGCGCTGAGGCTCCCACTAGCAACCCTGTCAACGGAAGATAAAAGCACCAGCCCCTCCCTTCTGCTCTGTAACCATCTATGAATCATTTTATCCTTTTCCTGAAATACTTTGCATTTGGTGTTGTGGTTTTTTTTAGTTTCCGTATGCAAAAGCCCTTTTAAAATCCATGAGAGTTTGCGGTCTAAAAATAGTTACGGCTGTACATCTTTGCCTCTAGCTCTGCAAAGCACCATTTGCATGGCACACAAAGAGACTACCGGGAAGATGAGTGTTTTCTCAGCAGATGTAAAGGCAATGACTTTTTTTTTTTTTCTTTTTTTTTAAAAAAAAAAACCAAATATTACACAAAACATATCCTCCTGTAGCTTTTGGACGGAGAAAATAAGATTTATTCCGTTTTCAGGACTCTGCCCTGTTGCTGTAGAAGCCCTCCAGTCCTGTAGGATCTCTTTGCCCATAGCCTAGCACCACTCTTTGGTAGGTCACCACTGGAGAAAAGCAGTTACATGGGTGAGATACTGCATGTGTTTCGGTTGTTGAGTTGTTTTTTTTTCTCAAAAAATACCCATTTTATTTGACTGAAAGGATACTTAAATTTGTGTGAAATCTTAATTGTTTCAGCTATGGAATAAATGAAGTAAAATTGCTATTTCAGTGCTTTGGGTTTGGAGCAATGTGACGTCTTGCAAATTGTGCAGTTTTTCCCAGTATTTTTTTTTTTTTTAGGCAAAAACATTAACTGAGTGTTTTCAGTTTTCAGTTCAACTGAAAACCAGAGAAACATTTTTGTTCAGTGTATTATTTTGTCTTGTTTTCAAAAATACTTAAAGATTAGGTGATTCCTGGAAGGCGTTTGGCAAACTTGTCATTGGGTCTTTAAGGTTTTGACACCATCAAGAACAGCACAAAGTAATCCATCTATACGAGGAGAAAAAGGTCTCCTAATCTCTTTCCTCTGTATAAAAATTACTAGGGCTATGACACATTCCCAATAGTAAAATTAAAGACTTATTTGTGAGACAGAGTGTAAGACCTGGATTTAAACCCTCTAATATATAAGGATATTAAGCAGTTCTCCTTCACTGTTGTCAGCAGGATTTTTCCCACAGCTTTGGGTCTAAAAGGGAGAAAATATTTCCCCTGGCGGTGGTGGTTAAAGCAAAGGCCGGGAGTTGTGAGTGAGGGTTTGCCTCCGGGTGCTCCAAGCTTTGCTGCAGGGTTTCGGGCAAACCAGCTGGAAAGTAGTGAAAAGGTACAAATAAGTTAGATGAAGCAGTGTGTGATAAATATAGTAATTATTCCTACCTTGTTGGCCGGGCAGCAATAAATACTCCAGCAAACCGCGGGAGAAACAGGGGTGAAAAAAACCCTCAAATGTAGAGAGGTGACCACCTACAGAGACAACGTTCATGGTGGCTGGAGGTAGCCAAAGCAAAGCGGGATTTGCAGTGGAGTTGATGTCAATGTAATTGAAAAAGTTAGACAAGTTTTCCAGGAGGTTTTGTGTGCCCAAGGCTTGACTCTTTTTCATGACTATATCAGATGATCTAATAAAAGATATTACTTTTCCCTACAAATCCCATCTCCTTTATACTTTCAGAGCATCGCGTTTCCAAAGAGCCTACCACAGCCGCAGCGTAGATAAAGCAGCCATCAAGGGTTATGACGAACACTTTTTCATGTCCTTTTTTTTTTTTTTCTGTCCTTTTTCTTGATGTTCACATTTAACCACTTCTTTGGTTTCCCTTGATGTTCTGGATGTTTTGGTCTGATCTCTGGCCTCGTTCCGCTGTTCAGCTTCAAAGCGTGAAGCTACTTGGGGAAGAGCAAGCCTTGAGCGCGGTCGCCGAGTGTTTGGCACGAGAACCCGTTTGAATTTGCAGCCGGGCTTTGCCTGCAGCTTTTGGGGGGGGGGACGGCTTAGTTTGTTAAACCCGCCTGGGTACAAAAACTTACTGAAACACAGAACTGCAGCGGAGCAGGGCTTTATTAAATCTGTTTTCCCCACGCT
>VWZL01001808.1:731623-846157 GCA_013396915.1 Stercorarius parasiticus
GGGGATGTGTGTGTGTCAGGTTTCTTAGCTTAAATTGGGAATAAAGAGCTCCGGTGGGAGTTTTGTGGGGAGCTGCAGTTCGGCCTGGCGAGGCTGAACACCCCCAAGAGTTTCGGTCTCAACTTTGCGGGTCAGCACTTGGCCTTGTAGTGACACAAACTGCTGTCCCTGCTCACCGAGGGCTCCTTGGTTTCCCCATTAGTTATCAGCACTATAAACTGCTGATAGAGGGGTTTACAGGGGACGTCCCTGCCCTGAAGACTTCAGAGCTGAAAGAGAGGGCAAGAAGAGGTACCTTCTATTTAAGTAGAAGGGAAGTGAGGGAGCACAGGCAAAAACAAAAGCCCCAGGAGCAAGTGGCAGCATTGCTTAAATGAGAGATGCACAGCTGCCTTGTTTGGTCTCTTCTCTTCTGTTCTTTAGGCAGAGGTGGACATCCCAGGGGCGTGTGGAAGGGGCACATTCTTCTTTCTGGAGGAAATACTTTTGCGAAAGAAAATTAAAAGAAACACAACGGCTGTTCAGATGTGAAGTAACAGAAGTGAAATGGTTTTCCACTCCACCTGGAAAGCACAAACCAAGAAGGATTTTAAAAGTAACGGGATATTTGCTGTCATTTTTTCTCCCTTCCCTGCTTTTGGCAGGCGCGTAGGTCGGTTTAGCCAATCTTTGACACCCTTCTGCGTGTAATGTCAATTCTTCTGGTGGTGGTTTTTTCTTACCATCCAACTGCAAACATCCAAATTTGTAGGATCTTGAGCACCCGGATCAGTTCCTCTTGTGCTGACCCCATCTCTCCTTGCCCCTCGCTCTTTTTCCATCTGACCGCACACCAACAACTTGTCTTCACGGCCGGTCCATGCGGCTTTCACTGGCTTTCAGCTGACTATTGAAATAAATGAGCGTATGAGCTAAAATGATCCAAGTCGCATTATTCTGCGCACTTGTCCAAGTCTCAGGCAGAGAAGGCATCTCCGTTAACGTTGTAAGAAATTCACACTGCTATGTAGTTCGTTAGCAGGTTCCCTGTCATTTGTTACATCTTTGTGACAGTCCAGCATCAATTTAGAAGTGACCTGCAATGAACTCGGAGTGAAGAATCGCTCAAGGTCAAGCAAAGGAGGACGCGTTGCAATGCTGAGCCAGTGTTAACTAACAGCTGCCGGTCTGAGCAGGGTGGATGTAGATGTACACCCTTCCCAGTTCTCCACCTCGCTGGCCAGTCAGAAGGAAATGGTCTTGCGTGCTAAGGGATTCATCATCTGCCATGCAAAACAGCAGGAGGAATACTAGCCACTGTTGGCTACAGGGCATAAAATCTCATTAATGAACAGAATAACCAGATTTCTTACTGTCTGCTTCTGGGGCTGAGGCCACCATGGGGAGACACATGGCCAAGCGTGAGCCATCCCTTCTCACGAGGGCTGTCTGATGCTGCGGGAGAGGTTGGAGTTATACCTTATTTACATTAGAGATATGCCTTATTTACAGCAAGCCCAGGTATCTCTTCACAGCTCTGTGCTTTGGCAATGTAACCGGCTCTGGGGTGCATTACGTTGGAGGCCACATTTTGGGGAGGGTGAATGAGAGTCCTTGTTTTGACAGATACCAATACAAGTGATTGTGGCCCAATAGCATTTATAATGAGCGAAAACCCATCCCAAAGCAATAATAGAGATGTTCTTGGCACTTCATAAAAAATCGGAAACAATTACCAGAGCCAAAGGTTAAAAAGAAAAAAAGAGTGGCTGATAATTGGGAAACATTAAAAGCATGCTGTTGAAGGCCCCAAAAGACTATCTAGGAGGAAAAGTTTCATGCTGGTTACAAAAACAACCAGCTTAGAGGGAAAGCAAAGGGACAGTTAGAAACATAACAAAAGGAGTAGAGGGGAAGTTGATCATGATGAGTAAAAAGCAGAGATTAGGATCAGTGGAAAATTAATAATTAAAATTGCACCTGGAGCACTCTGTGGAGGCGAACTTCTTTCCCTGGCAAATCAAAGGAAAAATACGGAGTCCTAATAACAGTATCAGACCATTAGCAGATGGAAATAGTAGGTTTTGTCAATAATACGGAACTGCTCTTCGAGCATTTCTGTTCTGGTATCTGTGAAAGTGAAATGATGCAATCACACCAATATGAAGATGATGGTAAGCAGGTAGCAATATTTCCCATTTCCACCGTAACTCTGGGTGTTCACATGCGTTCAGTAGCGGCATCGGGTGGGACCACGACCTCAGCTGTCTGCTGCAGCTCCCTCCCAATGTCGGGGGCAACTGAAGAGCTTGTTTGTCAGGGCCAGAATTGCTGGACTTTTTAGAAATGACAAAGAAGTGCTGATCCCAGCTCAGGTTTTTAGACAGCATGGTTCAAAAGCAGAGGCGGGAGTCCCTGTTTCAGAGAGCGGCATCACTGGGAGAGCCGCTGGGAGCAGTATCTGCTTGGGCACACCAGCTTTTCGTCCCTGAGTGCACATCAACTTATTACGAAAAGCATTAGGCAGCTGCTACCAAATCATGAGATTTGGGCAACTCGCTTCAGGAGCTAAAACAAAAATGAAGGTGGAGAAAAAGGGCTCTGACTATGTTTTTCTTTATGTTGTGGAGTATTTGGGATGCTCCAGAAGACTGAAGGATGCAAATACTATATGATTTTTCTTTTTTAAAGGACACATGAGATGTCTTGGATGATTGTAGGCTCATTGGCCTGATACTGAGCCCAGGCAAACTAGTTGCACAGCTGATGCCAGCTTCAATTAATAGAGTACTAAAAGAGAATAATGGAGTTAGTACCAGGCAACATCTTGCCAAATTATGGTTTTGATGAGATGAAAAGTTTGGTTGATGAGGATATTGCAGATAGTCAGGGTGTTACGTAACATTATATTACAGAGAGTGATTTAAAAAATGCAAATATATTTGTATTCAGGAAATTGCCATGATGCAGCTGAGTTTTTGGAGGGATTCTTTGTGAAAGTCTTCACCGCCTGTATTTTTAATACTTTCATCCGTGAAAAAAAGCATATGGTCATTACTCACAGCTTGCAAGCGGCGCAGAGGCAGCCGTGGGTGAGGAAGATGAGAGGAGACATACTTGGCCAAACAGGGTGCGGCATCACCGCGTGTTGAGGCACCGAGAGCGTCGGCTCGGCTTGGTTTCAGCCACTGGGAAACGGACACTGAGACAGGATTTTGGAGGATACAGTGGCCTGATTATTGATGCACAACATGCCCAAAAAGGCTGGTGTGGTCTTTGGATGACGTGCAGACACATAGGTGGGTGTAGGGACTCCGCACCGTCTCGGGAGGGTCAGTGTTGAGCTTAGCGAAGAGAAGACGAAGTTGCTTCACCCCTAACTATAAGTACATAACAGGTGACAAGCATTTACCATTTCTTTTCCAAAGATTTAATAAACCCAATCAAAGGAAAAGAAAATTCAGACTTGAAGTAAGGTGTAGGTTTCTGAGGGTGAAATGGCACACGCTGTAACAACGAGCCAAGGGTAGGAACCGCATGGCTGGGGGATGAGGACATGAGTTGTGCTGCGTTTTACCCGCTGATGCTGTCAGGTGCAAGGAGGATTTAGTCTGGGGAGTTGCTGTGCTGCGTGGCAGGTCAGACCGAGACATCACAACCCGGCTTTTGTCATCGGCACAGCCGGTGGCCGCCACGCCATTCAACTATTTATTAGGAATTAGGATACTCTGCAGGGAAAGCTGTGACACGCTATGCGGAAGCAGCGCTTGTTCCAGCATAGAGACGCCTGGAATAACAACGAGGTCTTATAACTTGGATCAATACACAGCGAAGACCTGCCACCTCTTACGCATGTCCTGCTTAGTCACTGCTTAGCATCTTCCCCGGGATGCCAAATCCCCTGTCACACCTTCTCCTCCTCCTCGTCCCTCAGCTCCTGCATAGATCTCACTCCCCTGGTTGCTCGCTGTAGGCCAGGTTACTTCGCCTGCTGGAAACTTCGCTGTGGAAACTTCTTCCTAACAGGCAGGAAAATTACGGCCGCCCTGCAGGCTTTCTACTACATCATAACAAGCAAGTTTTATTCCAACATTAGTGTCTTTCCTGTTGGTTACAGTAGGCACAGGTCCCTGTTGGTGATGTTGGTGGCAGTGGATATGTGCATAAGCGTGCAGAGAATCAGCGGTCGGGGTTATGATCTTGTTAATTCTCTAGAGACCACGTCAAAGTCAAAGAAATACAAAGTAAGTAAGCTAGTAGGTTTAAATGATTATTCGGCCTCGCAGCTGGGGGCCGCAGGCTCTTATAAAGGTACGTTTGCTGCAGGATTCGGAGGAAACGGTTCCTCCTACCTCTCGGCAAAGAGAATATTTGCAGAGCCATAAGAGGGACACAGAAGCAAAACCGAAGCTTTGACTCTCAGCCTCATCCTTCCCTCTTTGTGGCTTCCTTGAGGCTTCAGCTAATCCGGCGGCTCAAAAAGCCTGGCTTTGCAAGTTGCATCTGCTGTTTAAAAGGCTGCGGTTAATTTGTACCCGCAGCAAACAGGGTGATGTACGATGGCTTTACAAGACAAAAGCTCTCAGAATCCTCCAGTCTCTGAAATGATGACAAAAATCATACAATTTTGTGCTTGGAACATTACTGCTTTTATGAAGACAGAAGTATTTATAAGCTTCAGCCAGCTTTTAGTACGGGTAGTATTTCTCACCAGTAATGAGAAAGCATTTCATCATCAGAACACAGTTGAAGTAGAGCTGTACTTCATGTGCTGGGGACACAACAGGTTAAAGTTTCCTGTTGTCTTCTCGCTCGTGCCCCATCCCTTTGGAAGAACGTAGGTAAATACATCTTTGGACAGCCTGCAGTGAAATTACTTACCGTGGGTAAAATACCATCCTGCTGTGACATCAGCGCCTAAAAATTAGGGGGGGGGTTTGGCACATTATATTGTGTTTGTTCCCTTTCAGGCCCAATGTTGTTCCACATAATTACAGGTAATAATACCAAGTATGGCTGAGAGCCATCAGGTCACCAACAGGGGCTTTTGCTAACGGAGATAACCAGAAAAGCAAGTGCAAATTTCACAGGCTCTTTTGAGCCCAGCTTCATGGGGACCAAAGAAGTCTAAAGCTCCCAGGTACCGCTGGTGCTTCGGCAGCCGTGTCTTCGATGAACTTGCTAAATAAAGAGTTGACGCATTTAGGCAGGGCAGGAAAGGGATACTTCGTAAGGAGCGCTGATTTCCCAAGTATCACTCAACTCTCCTCCAAGAATCAGGCATATTTTCTTCCAGGCAGTAGCACAATCACCCATCGTAACCCCTTCCGTCCTTGCTGTCACCTCGCGGAGATCCAGGATCTCACAGGAGATGCTGGTTACCTGCGGTAACCCCCACTGGGGTGGGAGGCTTTGCTGACCTTGTCACAGGGTTTCTGACACTTCCCCAGGGCAACGTGATCCTCATGCCTCTTTCTTGGACACCTGCTTAATTGGAAGAGTAATCTGTGCACGGGCCTTCCTAGTTTCATCTTCATTTTGCACATGCCAGAGAGCAAGCACACACAGAGTGTCAGAAAAGGGTCTCAAAATACGATCTTACCCTTCAGCCCATCCACGTGGAAAAAAAAAATCTTTTCCTAGAGATGCTTTCTTGTATATAAACGCAGGGGGAAAAGCCAAATCCTTTTTTTTGCCCCACTTTCTTATGAGTATCCAGTGTACTGAAACGTTACCTCTGGGGTTTATTTCTCTTTTATTTCACGTAAGAACCTGTATTGATTTTTTTTTGATTGCTGCTATATGCTAAATACACAGCTCTCGTTACAGAACATGTTGGTGGGACTATTAAGCTTGACTGCCCTTCTGACTTTTTCAGAATTGAAAGCGTTTTCCGAAACTATCCGATGACACTTAAAAGTGCTTTTTTTCCTACCAAAAAAAAAAAGGCATCCAGGCTCTCCTGGTATGTCAGTGCCACCGTGTAGCAGGTACACTACTGAGACACTGCCTTGGTCTAGCAATAAGCAGTGATGTCACTGGGAAATAAAACAGGTACAAATCACTTGAAATGCTAATTTTTGCCAAACGCATAACCTCCTATGGCAAAGTGTGGTATATCAAATGAAACAGGAGTAAATACACTGATGGGTCGTCTCTACGGAGAAGGAGTTTATTATTCATATCAAGCACTTTGCATGGCTTCTGTCTGTGGAGGACTGCTGGATGTAACGCCGCTTAGCCCTTAGGAAAGGCTCTGTTTCACACAGAGTAAAGGTTTTTTGGTCCCTGGTCTGGCCTAGAGAGGGCCAGAGTTGCTGTACAGTGTGAATGCCCAGGAAAGGGAGCAAAATACCTGTAAATCCTACTTGGAGACATTCTCAGTGATTTCGGTGCTTGCTTTCAGATTGCCAGCTTAAGACAAAGCCCCAAACACTACGTTTTTTCAGGTGTAAAAGATGAATCCCAAGAAATAATTTAAAAAAAAAAAAAAAAAAGAAGGAACACTGAAATATTTTTTTTGGATTTTTAACTGAAGCTAAGATTATCTTTGAATATTTTACAAAAAAAAAAAACCATACAAAATGTGAGCGTGATGAGGTACCTTAAAAACAATGCTTATTTAGTCTTGCACAAGTCAGTCATAATGTTGGGTTAATATCTGTTTAATTCTCCTACGGTGTTTCAGGCTCAGGAGAAAAGCACTGTATCTCAAAAATACTCCAGAGTTAATCAGGGATGTGGCAGCATCTGCTTAAGAGAGACCCGTAATTGAATCATCCCTAATTAACCTATCACCTCAGCAGAAGGGAATAGGATGTTGGTACCACTGCTGAAATGGATGAGAGTGATGGGAATGGAAAGGGGGGAGGATGAGGGGAAGAGAAAGAAAGCAATTTGCCTAACGCCTAGTTTTGTAACAAATTTGGGAGGAGGGAGGGAAAAGAAATTAAAGCATATGAATCATTAAATCTCTTCAGTATAGTTAATCAGTCTGTAGTTTTAAAAAAATTTGAGCATATTTACATGTTAATCAATGCATGATTTAGGTCCAAGAAATGTTTTCTCCTTTGTATGGTTTGGGCTGTTTACAGTGTTTACAGATTTTTCTCTTATTACTGCTGACCTAATTTGTATTTGTAATAATTATAATTTCAAACTAGGAAAAAACTTTGAAAACCAGCGGGCAGAAAATAAAAGCCATGTCAGAGATCTCGGCATAGGAAATACAACATCCGTTGTATATTTATTGAATGAAATGACTGCACAAATCAAAATGAGAACTATTTCCTATTTGAAGTAAATCTCACAGGCACACAAAACAGATCCTGAAGAACAGTGCTTGATTTAACATTGTTGTTATATTTTGTGCTAGATGGCTAATACACAGTAATCGCGATTTGTTTCATGCAGTGCCCTGCCAGACGGTTTTAGATTATTTGAAGACTGTACTTCAGCATCACAACCAGCTCATGGTGCCGCAGCCAACAGACCATCCGACTGAGGTAGGGTACGGTGAAGCCAAGCTGCATCTCTTTATGCTTGACAATTCATTGAGAACGTGTAGGCAAATAAATCAGCAGGTGCTGGAAGAATATATTTGGTAGTAAAAATATGTAAAATCTATTGTTGAGATGTCATTCTTGGGTACAGTAATCCCCCAAATGGAGGAGACTCCTCACTAGTATAATAGAAGCCTGGAATCATAGAATAGTTTGGGTTGGAAGGGACCTTTAAAGGTCATCTGGTCCAGCCCCCCTGCCACGAGCAGGGACATCTTCAACTAGATCAGGTTGCTCAGAGCTCCGTCCAACCTGACCTTGAGTGTTTCCAGGGATGGGGCATCTACCACCTCTCCGGGCAACCTGGGCCAGTGTTTCACCACCCTCATCGTAAAGAATTTCTTCCTTACATCTAGTCTGAATCTACCTCCCTTCACTTTAAAACCATTACTGCTTGCCCTATCGCAACAGGCCCTGCAAAAAGTTTTAGCCTAGGATGACTTTACAGAGCAGCGCGTAACTCCCTCTGTCGGCACCAGCTGTGCTTGCCCTGCTTTGGGTAATTTTTCTCTCACTTTTCCTCAGAAACGTCACTTTCTGGGCAGCACTGAGGCTAGGGCTAGCCTGGTGACACCTGTAGCTGGGTGACGGACGGTGGCTGGGGCCACCTGGCGTGGGGGGGTACCGACACGCCGCGTGTGTGGACGCGGGCGGGCATGGCTGTACAGTTCGTGTAGCTCTAATGCAGCCCCAAGGTGCTTAACGCTAAAATAGACGTTTCCTTCATTTTGCAGGCAGACCCAAATATAGACTTCTGCAGGTCTTTGGAGTGCTCTTGCTTCTCCGAGAGCATCCCAAACAAAATATGGAGTGTTGACAATTTTATACTTGATATGGAGTTTGGGGATTTTTGTAATTATGTTCTGTTTAAAAGCGCTGCAGTGAAAAAGCAGGAAATTTTAAGTCGTCCCTGTCCCTAGAAGGTAGATGTACAGATTTATCTATCAGCTGTAGTGTAATTCACGTTAATTTTGCCCCAGTGTGTTTCTATCCAGGCTTGTAAAAATGCCTCAAATGAAGTGGGTTTGTTGAGACTTTTCTCGTTTAGACTGCCTGTAATTGAGGCTCTTGCTATGCGTGTTTTCATATATGTAGTGTACGCGTGTCACGACCCATTATTTACACAAACAAAATCAGAAGGGGGAAGACTTAGGTCTAGTCTGACCTCCTTTAGCAGGTAAATGGTATGTAGTGCCAGGCTCACATAGTTCAACTTACCGTAGGTTCACTGGAAGATGCGTTGCAGCAGTTCAGGTGTGCATCGCTTTGCTCCTCCATTCAGTTTTACAAATTGTTATATATCTATATATACTTATATATATCATTAACTGTTATCACTCAAATATATCCCAAGGATTCATTTTCCTGGTTTTAACGCTCTTTTGCTTAACTAAAATTTTCAAGCACTGTAAAAACTGAGGCTGTTCTGTAACGTCCCACATGGAGTAGCTTGTCATGATGTGACAGAATTTTTTATTCAATTAAACACATAGATGCTAATCTTTTATTCATAAGCTTAATCATGTACAAATACAAGCATGAACGCATTTGTACTTCGGTTCTTCCTTCAGGGTCTGCTTATTTCATTTCTGGAAGGTTTTCTGTTTGTTTTAGTTTAACGACTGCTGGACACACCAAACCGCATCATATATTTACCGAGACTCTTTTGCCCAGAAGTGCTTTACTTTCAGAGGAAGTAATGAAAGTGTATCTGTAGCAGGAACCCAGTAATTGTTTAACAGAGGAGCATAACACTATCTCATGCCTTTGGAGAAGAACAAGGAAAAATATCCCAAGTTTCAGAGGGAATAAGAGAGAAGTATAATAAAACCGGAGCTGAGGAAATTGCACAAAATTTATTGCCTTCTCCTCAGTTAATAGTAATGTGAGCTCTCATGAAATTTAGATGTTGGGCCTTTCTGCACCCTATTTCCATGCGTGCAATGCATTTAAAGACAGAGCTAGCTTTGAGGATAGCTTGCTACTTAGCAAAGCAACATGTGAGCATCCATCCCTAACACACAGGAGCGAGCCTGGAGCCTTACCCTGTGCCATTGCTGGCTCGTATTGCATTGCTCCTGCTGGCTGGGGCTCCAAAGCAAGGCAGTGCCTACAGAGTTAGCTGCAGCTCGTACGTTGCACCGGTATCAGTAAGAAAGGTCCTTGCTTCACTACAGGTTTGTTTTGGTTTTGTTTGTTTTTTTTTTAAATAGGGAAAAAAGTAGGTTTCATGAATCTAGGGTAGGAAAATAATTAGCTTTGTAGAAAAAGGGATGCTGAGCTACCTGCTGAAAAAAATCAGTGGCAGTGTGGGGATCAGGTGGTCCTGTGTATCACCTCTGTGATGGGACAAGCCAAGGAAATACTAGCGTCAGCTCCCACCGAGATGGAGCGGTCACGGTTGCTTCAGCGTGAGAGCATCACACACCCGAAGAGCTTTCCCTGCTGCCTCCCTGCTCTTCCTCCTTCCCCGGCCCCTTCGCCATGTTGGCAGAGGACAAGGAGCTGGGCTGGATGGAGCCGTTCTTTCCACGGCAAAGCTCCTCAGACATACTGTTGGCTTCCCAGGGGAGCCTGTATCTGGCAAAAATTAAAGCAGCTTCTTGCATCATGAGTGGAGGGGGAGGAACTGACCCTGGCCCTTTTGCCATGGTGGGAGCAGACAAGTGAAGTGCAAAGGGAAAATCTGGGATTATGGACAGAGTTGGACAATAGGTGAAGGGTCTTTCTCTTCGGGATTAGAAACTTGGATTTACAAGCTAAAGGGTTGAGATGTTTTGCGGGAAGGATAGGGGCCCATCAGACAGCCAAAACCCATCTCAGTCTTTATATTTTGGCTTCCTTTGCAGAGTTTTGGGTTTGCCTGTAGCTGCCTTTGCCAGCAGTTTGCACCAAGGCAGCTCAGTTTGCACCAAGGCAAACAAACAGCAGAGTCACATGGGCTCAGCACCCAGTGATGCTAACCCCCCCCGGGAGGTGGTGGTACCCTAGATCATACGAACAGATTCTCCAGGGATCCCTCATCACAGTCTTCACTAAATTCAACCTTCCACATATTTATCAAACTTGCAAAAAAAGTAAAAAAAAAAAAACAAAAACAAAAAACTGAGGAAAAAGTTCAAAGATGCTCCCAAGCTGTCTCCCAGGATGCTTTAATAAATACATAAAAGGAGGCAAGGGCAGGCCTTAAAATAGTTTTCAGATATCAAAGATCTGGAAGCGAGGAGGAGACCTTTGCAACAGTGGCAGCGTACAAGTGGTTGCGTCCATTGAGCATCAGACCCTTGTTTTGCTCGTTCATTGTGAACTCCTATCAAAGCCGGGGGCTGTACGAAGCTTTGCCTAATTGGGCACCTAGATTTATGTGTTTTCATAAAGAGATACAGCTGTAAAAGTGAATGAGTCTCTAGGAGGGTGTGGGTTAGGGGTTGGGTTTTTTGTGTACTTCAGTTATTTCAAGTGTATTAACAGCCCCATCTTCTATTAATTGGGTAATCCTGAACTATAGCATTTTATGGGCAACAAGAATTAAATACAATTTAGGTACAATTGACTAAAGAGGGCTTATAAATGTGTGTGGATTACAGGAATCCCCATAATTAGTCCCACAGCATTCATTTAATGATGGAATATCGAAGCACACAAATTACAAAGGTTAAAAGCAAAATTTCTTTCCAGCTGACAGGGTGGCATTTCTGCAAAGCTATAATTTGAGTTAATATGGCATTCATTAATAATAATGAAGCTTTTAGTTTTCATAGTTCCTTTATTTATTTTCTTTATATTTTTCACAGTAACATAACTGCTGTCAAGTTTCAGGTGTGTTCTACAGAAGTAATAAATTTATTATAAAAATAGACCAAAAGAATCACTTCTGAAGTAAACTGTCAGCTGTGATGAAGTGATCCATTTGATCACGCTCTTCAAAGACCCTTTTTATACATTTTAACAGATGAAGAAGAAAGGTTATACTTAAATAGTACACCCAGTCACTGATTCTTAACTCTTTTTAACCCACTTGTTAAAGTGGAAATTATCAATAGCCACCTCTCCAGACGTATTCCTTGTACCTCACCAAATTTGAGTTCTGGAAAATGGAAATGTAATTTTAAAAGTAGTCATCCTCAGTAAGAGCAATTACGCGTCCACGTCGGGATGTGTTTCGCTGTCGGTATCGCAGCTAGTTAAAAAGTGTATTTTTTATTGCAACTGACATCTTTACTTATTTGCCTTGTGAAATAAGCAACGGAAATATTTCGCTTTTTCAGGGGAGCAAGCAGTTGCTGAACAACTACCCTGTGTACATCACTAGTAAACAGTGGGATGAGGCTGTAAATTCCTCCAAGAAAGATGGACGACGGCTCCTTCGCTATCTCATCAGATTTGTTTTCACAACCGATGAGCTTAAGTACTCATGCGGCCTTGGGAAAAGGAAAAGGTCAGTGCAGTCAGGAGAGACAGGTCCTGAAAGACGTCCTCTGGATCCAGTAAAAGTAACATGTCTCAGAGGTACTGCATCTTTTCGCTCAGTGTCCACCATATGTGATCTCATTTCACCACATTGGCTCTGGCTCAGTAGAAGCGTTTGGCTGACAGTTGCAGAACTAGAAGGGGTTTCAGAGGCAGGTGACAAGCAGCCAGAAACCCTCCACTTTTTTTTTTTTATATACATACATATATATATATGTATGTATGTATGTATGTATTATATATGTGTATATATTATTTTTTTGAATGGGGAAAACCAGGGCTGCTTGTTTAAGAAAGGAGGCAAATACAAGGGCACATGACACTGATACACTTGAAAAAGCAAAGAAGGAAAATCAGACAATCCTTTTATCCTTTTATAAGAAACCCACAAGTCATTCTTTAACACTGCTCTACAGCAAAATTAACCAAAGGAATATTTATAGGCTAATGTGTAGTAAGCATACGGCGCTCAAGGCGACAGTGCATCGTTGGAGTTAAAAGCTAACCGAGTTTCAAAATAGATTTGAACATTTTGTGGGGCCGAGAACATCTACAGGTTGACTAGAAACAAAGTGTGTACAAATACCTTGTCAAGGACTTAACTTCTTGTTTGGAGCACTGACACAACATTGACCGAAAAAGCAAGGGAACAACTTTCCCCCATGTTTAGCCTCAAAATGAGGGGGAGTTTTGCAAGCATTTCACCGTGTCAAGAGAGTGAGGATGTTGGACAATACAGAGAAAGGGTCTAGGTTGAGAAGAATTCTCTGTTATGGCAGTTCCTAACTTTGGTTTCCTAAAATTGTTAGAAAGGACCGTTACTAGGCTTTATAATGACAAATACAAAATAGGACTTTTTAAAGCCCGATTAAAAACATGTTTGCAGTATCAGCATCTGCATTTCATAAATGCATAAGCTTATCATTTCTTTAATTAATTTATAGTATTTTATGAGCACATACATGAAATACAGGTTGAACTGACTTCAAGAACTAATCAATGCAGTGTAAAAAGCTGAATTTTGGTCAGTCATCAACAAAAATATTTTTAGTCAGTCAACCGGAGCCCACAGTGGTTGTATACATCAGATGGAGCTTCTGCCCATCTAGGGTCAAAGAATTCAACGAGGCCAAGTAGATCAGACTTTTAGTTGGAGTACGTTGATGTAACCAGGTAACGAACTCAGATTTTACATGCAAACAAATTAGGCAAAGATGCTATTTTTTTAATACAAAGGAAGCTGTTAACCTGTTATGTGATACTCTATCAGACCTTACACTCTTAGTAGAGCGTAAGAGAAGGGCAAGTCCATTGCACACCATGCTGCACAGAGATCAGGAGAGGTCCCAGAAGTTCTCCTGGAAACTGAAGGCTGAATATGAGTGTATTAACCATTTACTAAATCACTTTCAATTTCACCTAATAATTTATGCACAAGCAGAGAGTTAATACCCTTTCTTCCCCTTTCTTCCACCTCCCTCCCACCGAGACTGACAGTAGCTCCTCCACCTGTAGATGGACTTTTGCTTATGGCCACTCTCCTTTCTGGGGTCCTGGCCATACAGAACGTGTGGAGCGCTCCCAGGGAGAAAGAGAAAAGCCAATTTCCTAAATTTCCAGAAGCAAGACCAGTTAAGAAAGCAGAGCAGACAGCTCTCCCTTTGGGCTTGCATGTGTAGGTAGGAACATGACAACTTTCTCCGGTGCCAAGAGTTAGCCACTGGCTCCTACCCATCTGCAAGCCAAGGTAACATGCATCTGAGTAATTCTCAGCATGTCCAATTACGCCTCCCCACTACAGCAGGGAGTACAAACTGCTTCAGTCTCTGCGCTCAGAGTAGTTTCAACATCTATGAACATTTTAAATATATTCCTACAACTGACTGATGTCTGGAACCAGCTTTAAAACAGCCTGGCATGCTTAAATGACAGCATTACTCCTTTACGTGGTAACCATTCCTCTGAGAAAAACACCCGTCTGTGGAGCCCCGCGTGAACATAACTAGGTAGGAATTACTGTTGCCTGTGCAGATTTCCAGGGAAATGAATTTAAAACCGAGATAGCTATCACTTTGGCAGACACGCTGCTGGAGGAGCTATGCAAAAAATCATGTCCTAATTGTCCAACAGATGAGATACCTTGCAGGCACGGGAACTCGCGTAGAAGCACAGCGTTCCCTGGTCTCGAGACATGGTGACAGTAATGAAGTTACCTTACGCCACTTATTGTGCTGTTGGCTTGTCAACAGTAGAAAATAGAATTTAAAAATATCCTGGGACACACAATACTGCATGAGGGAATAACTAATGCTACAGAATAAATAAGAAGCTCAGTTTCCATATGAGGTACAGTGTATCCAATATATCTAATAAGGTGCCCTCACATTTAAAATCGTATTTGGACGTGTCAAAGTCCAAATACACCTATTTGAGCTATGTCTAGCAGTTAAAACTCCAGAATTGGTAAGGCGTTTTCTGCAAGTTTAGCATATTGCATGTCAAAGAATCTGAAAAAGAAATTATAAAAAATGTAATCATCACATACAAATAGCTGTATGTGGAAGCAGCAGCTACTTAAATAGCCGGATTACATGCGCTACAATTCATTTTCTCCTGCATTGAAAACTATTGCAAGGCTCCTCAAATTAGCCCTCTCATCTCATTTAGCTCTTTCTAAGGCCAATTTCGTCTCGGAAAAATAGGTGTCAGATTCAGGAAGACGGAAAGAGCGGGACTTAAAAGGAAAGATATTCCAAGCAGAAAGGAGCACCAAACCGAAATAATGGTAGTGAAATTTTCAAGCAGGTTGTGGGCTACTGCAGGCTGCAGATGTTGAAGCAGCCAGCAGAGGGAGATCATAAAGATCCGCCAGAATAATCACCTTAAGGTAGAAATACACAACAGGTTTCAAATGAAATGCATCCCAGTTCATGTTGACTTTTCACATGTTCTGCACACGCTGAATCATAACCGTCACTTCAGATTAGTTCTTTTTTATTTCCACAAGCAGGGATTTTATCTCCAGGTCCTGTGCATCACATAATTAGCTCAGATATTACAACACACGCTGCATGTGGAGAAACACGCTTGTACAGAAATAAAATAGGTCCGAGTGGCATTATCATGGCATCCCCCATAAGGCTTTACTTCTGCTTAAGTAGAGCAGTAACGCCCCCTTTCTTATTTCCCATGAGCTTTTGACACCTGGGCGATAGGAGATGCTGCAAAGACAAGTTGTTTTTTATCCTTACGTGTTTTCCTGCAGAGTTCATTAGGATGCATTGTACTTCCAACCCGGACTGGTGGATGCCATCCGAAGAGCAAATAAACAAGGTATTCAGCGACGCGGTGGGACACGCTCGTCAAGGGCGCGCGGTGGGGACTTTCCTTCACAACGGGAACTCGTATTACGAAGGGACTGACCATCCAGGATCACAGGATGAAGTCTTCAATAGAGGTATGCAAGACGGATCTGGCGATTGATGGCAGTGAGAGGAACCTCATACAACAGTAGCAGCCACTTAATTTAGGAGAGACTATTTGTTAAACATACTTACCCTGCTGTCATTTAAGAGTCCAAAGCATGTTTGAACACATACTGCATACATTTCAGCTTCTCCATCCTACCATGTCCCAGTTAACAGAAAGAAATCCATTTCAAGACCTGCTCTGTGGGACTTCTCAGTGCCTATTATTTGCAAATCCTTCGTAGCACCCTCAAAGGGAAATTGCAGTTCATTTCATCTAGTTCTAGAGGAAAGGTCATTTAAAAACGATAAAAATGTCAAAAGAAACAGCAGCTACCATCTCGTCTGCCGATTGATAACACGCCCAGGTCTGGACCCAGAGCAGCTGGGTACTATTTGCTTTCCCCGAGTTGGAGATGCAAGAACAAGTTTGCACGCTTATAACAAATACAGAAGCGGTCTCCCATTTCCTAACAGAAAATAACGTAATTATGAATGCTACCTTAAAATACTGCACAAGATGGAAAATTCAGGCACTTCCTTTAGCCAACTCTGCCAGGAAATTAATCTTCCTGGGTAAAACAGCAGTGCTTGTCAACAGCAGAATCTTTCAAAGACCCAGAACAATAACAGGCACTTCTAATAGATAAAAATTGCTTTGTATATCAGATAGACACTATATTTATCTAGATTTCTAGGAGATTAGAGTTGATCATGACAGTTTTCATTAAAACAAGATTGCTAAAAACAAATTGCCATTTCAGAAGACAGGTTTTGCTTTGTCTGTTCCTATTCTGCAGCCACGTTATGTAGCTTTAGAGGCTTTAAATTGCCTTTCCTTGGTTTTGTTTTCAATTGTGTTTTACATCCATTCCTTGAAATAGATGCGGCAATGTGCTGGTCTTAACAGTCAGCGGTGCATTCAGGGAGGGGTTAGGTAAGAAGAACCTAATTTAACCTTCCGTTGTAAGTAAACATGGGGTCCAGACTAAGAGCTGTAAAAAAGATCTGTGCTGGAGCAGAAGCCAGTTCATGACGGCATACAACATTGGAAGAAGATGCTAGCTTTAAAGAAAAAAAAACCAGTCCACTGGAAAACCTTTCATTTTAAAGGCTTAGGAATCTGTTGTCCCTCCAAATTGACGTGCTCAAGAAATACGCAATGCCAAAGAAACGATACCCTTTCCTTTCTGTGTCAGGGTGTTTCCATTCCTTACCCTTGTCCGGTCGCTCAGGCCAGTGCTGGCATCCTTCAGAGCCTGAACCAGCTCTCCTTGAGGCAACCTTTCCCCACTGGCGCAGGTACAGGGAACAGGTTTTTGGAAAGAAAGTTCACTCCGCTTTTGACCATCCTTAGTGCTACCTCATCAGCGTTGACTCTCCTGAACGCGTATCTCATACTCCCCAGCTTTCCTAACCCCCTTCTGCAAGCCACAAGAGAAGCTACTAATTGCTCCTTTTACCCTTCTCCTCTCCTTCCCGACCTTCTCCCCGTGTGTGCGCTGGGCAGGGCGGGAGATGCCCAACCCCTTCCTCAGAAATCAGGAAGGTCCCTCTGGGGCAAAGGGCTGCTCTAGCTCCATCATGACTGCAGATGGAGGACCAAGGCAGTCTCTCAAAGGTCAGCTCGCCTACACAATAGTTTCTTACCACCATCTGCCTCCTCTTCGCCTGCAGTTGTGGCCGGTCTCTCATGGCTGGGCCCCGGGGTGTTTTGGGACACGGGCTCCACCACACACTCCTGTAGACAGGACCTCACTCAGCCAGGATATGCTTTAGGCCCTTAAATGTCCAATACCTCCTCAGTTCATTTTATTTTTGGTGATTTTTGAAAGAGGGTTGAAAGGCGCTCGCGTGCCCCGGAATAACTCATTTAATTTCTACAAGTGAATGAGCATTTTAGTCACACTGGCGTTCACCGGGCCAAGGGGTTGGGGACACCATCCCTCACTACAGGCACGAGGTGACGCGCTTCGACCGGTCAATGGTGCGTGGTGGCCTCTGGAGGAGAAACTTGGTGTATAGAAATGTCACGGTACAGATAATCCTATAGTAGCTTTTCAGTGTTGAACTTACACTTTTTTTTTTTTTTTTTTTTTTAAAAAGAACTCTAATAGAAGATGTTAACATTGCTCAGATGGTGTAAGTCTTGCTGGTCTGTGTTTAATGTGGTGACACTTGCCAGAACTACTTGGTAAAACATGTCAGAATGTGTGAGTCAACATTATACTGTAGATTTGTCCACGGCAATATGTATCATGCTGTATTTTTGTAAACATTGTGATGGTTTCCTTACAAATGTTTAATCGTATGAGGTTAAAAATACAAATGCTTCTTTTTAACAGTCACAGAACAGAATTACTGGACTGGACAGACCTCTCTTACTTTATAACATAAAGATTTCCTGAAATAACTAGTAAGCCTAGCTTTACTTTTAGTGTAAAAAGTGTAGCCAGCCTCCTGGAACCACTCACGATCCCCTGCTGTCATGTTGTGCAAAATAACCAAACGTATAGTTTCACCCTGGAAGCCGCTTTGGCACTAGAAATGGCTTTGCAGGTTCGGGCCTTTCTTTACAAACAAAATTTTGCCCTCAGTTGCTTGTGTGCACTGCCCGGTGACGTGAGTCGTAGTCACAGACAGACGTTAGCAGACACCAACTCATCTTTCCTTTGTTCACGTTTGGTTTTAAAATAAGAGAGTACAACAACTTTTTTTCATTTGTCTGTCTTTGGTTTTTAATTGCTGTCGTGGCCATTTGACTCCCGACCCACCCATTTCATTAAAAAAAAAAAAAAAAGGAAAAAAAACCCCACAAACCTTTCGCAACCACTTATTCCGATTAATTTCTTCATGAGGCGTTATAATTCCGTACGCATTGAAGTGTCTACATATCCACAAGATGTTAGGTATAACGCTATGGGAGCCGAAATAATAGATAGCGCGTGCGCGCTTGCAGAGCGAGGGACGCGAATGTAACACGCCGTGCTTTGTAAGCCCGCACATCCCTTCCCAGCGCCGGCTGCAGATGGCAGGCCCGCGACAGAAGGGAAACCGCCATCTATCATGTCACTCCCCGAAGTCCCAGGAGGACAGGGATTCTCGTCTTATCCTTCCCTACTCTTTAATCTTACTGTCATTTATGTATCCGCCTTCTCTCAAACTTTGTGTAGCAGTACCGCACACCCATCTGTGCCAACATGCCTTCGCTATATTTTCTATGACAAATATTTGTGGAGAAACTGTGATTAAAAAAAAAAAACAAAAAACAAAAAACAAAACCATTAATCCTGATATTTTTATTGTTATGGTGTAGTTAACTCTATGAATACTTTCTAATGATGATTGTACTGTGTAGAGTAAGTACAGGTTAGGGATAGACCTTTACCAGATATTGTACAAAAAGAGTGCATAGTGTAATATAGACTAGTAAGGTTTTTGTGACAATTTCTATAGGATGTGTGTATTGTTTTCTATGTGGCAACACACATTTCTTTTAAAGAATATAAAAATCTTAGAATTTTTTAAACAGTCAATATTTTTTAATTATAAAGGCATTTGTTACCTACAGTTTACTATTTCAGGTGTTAATTCTAATTTGAATATTGGTTTTATTACTACATACCTCCAGTTCCATTTGTTTTGTTGCATAAAAATGCACAATAAAAGTTAGTCTCTGGTTAACCCGTCTCTCTCTTTCTCTATAGACGTTGTGTCAGTGTGACACCTGTCACAACTGGCTCTCACTATAAATATATATATGCATATATAAATTTTTAGATGTAGATTTATATAAGAGGCTAGAAGGTTGTCTTTTGCGTTAAATGCTTGTTCGGTATGAAGCACCAGCAAGCACAGTGAAAGATTATGAAGAATTCAGCTATGAATACAATATAAATCATTTTTGCCTCAAAATATAACCCCATATATTTATGTGGTGGTTAGATAGAAAGACCACTCGGAGAAAGTACCCATCTGCAATCCTAAGACCTGGATTTTCAAGCAGTGAAGTTTTAAATCCCATTTTAATTCAAAATTCAGTGATGGCTGAATGTCTCCTGTTCTCTTAAACGCTTTAGAAAATCCTGACTCCAAATAATTTGTAGAGGAATTACGGTGACAAACACCTGCCGCGGCAAAACCCCGCTGCCGGGCTGGGAAGGAAGAGTGGTGTCAGCCATTAGAAATGGTCGCCAAATATTTCCATTATAAAAACGCTTTCGGGTGCCTGAAATGTTGCAAAACTAACTGGGGTCGGGCTGGTATTTTCTAGATCAGGGGTTTCAGCCTGCTGTATTTGTTGTGAGTGCCCTTATTAGTGAAAACCCTTATTAGTGAAGCCCAAACCAAAGTAATTTCAGGTGATTCTGAGAAATGTAGGTTAAAAAAAAAAATAAGTGTTAGTCCCTCTGAAAAAGAAATAAAAATAATTAACTTCTCTTTGGAAAGCTCTGACTTCCCAGACTTTTTGGCAATGACTTGAAACCTCAGAGGGCAGATCCAGAGGCGGCAGGGAACTGGGATGGCAGGGAAGCGGCAGGGAAAGCTGGCAGGGACGGAGGACGTGTAGGCAAGGAACCAGAAGCAGCAACTGGGGTTTTGGAGCTTGGCAGGATCCCCAGAGAGATTAGGTGCAACAGCGGAGTCTGTGAGAAGCTGAGGATTTACACGTAACTGCAGGGGAGCCGGCAGCACGGCTGGGGGGTGTAATTCAGTACTGTCGCATTTTATCACTCTTCCACTCAGTCCCTGTTAAACACACTGGCAAGGCAACAGTCAAACCCTGCTCCTGCTCCGCCACAGCACTGCTCCCTCCAGAAGCACGGCCCACCACGGCTGGCAGTTACCCCTTTGCTCCAGTACTTAGATGCCCCTGAAGATGACCTTTAAGGTCCAAGTCAGCCATTGAATCTCATGTGTACGAAGGAATTTAGTTTTTACCTCATTTGCTTAGAAGAAGCTCCTCTGCAGGGTCACATCATAAAAGTCTTTGTAATCTTATTTTAATAAAACTACTCGAGTTGCAAAATCTAGCCCCCAGGAGTGGGGTTAGGCAGGAATTGCTGTTTTCTCTGCCACCTTCCCTCCGAAAACACAGTCTTCAGAAGGGAGGAAGGAGGAGAGTCAGAACAGGAAACGCTTCCATTGCTCTGAAACTGCTGTCGGAGTCCCGGGGAACACAGCATGAAGTGGCACATTTCAACTTGCAGCCCGCTGTGCCCAAAACTGAGGAACTGGGATAGTTCTACCCTCTTTTCAGGGGGGTTTTGTGAAGATTAGTGCTCAGGAACTCATGGCTGTAGCGATAAGCAAAACAGAAAAGCCCCTGAAGGAGGTAACAAGCCTGTGAGGGGAGGGAGTTTAAGTGCGTGCAGTAGATAAAACCAGTTCACAGATCAAATGATAAGGATAAACCAAAATGCCAGATGACTGCTGATGGAGGAGCAGCATCCTCCTGCCGGTGGTTGGGGCGCTGGGCAGCAGCGGCATCGCAGGGAAGCAGGGGCTCCCCGCTGCAGCCCGGAGCCACTGGGAATACTGGGCAGATCTCCGTACGCGTCCTTGCCCTGTGAACACAGAAACCCTCCTCCAAAGACCCTTCAACATCTGAAGTGTTTAAAAGCAGATTCTACTATAGATGTATGGTGTTAAGGAAAAAGAATAAGATAACCGCCAGCAGATTAATTACCTGAATCAAGAGGAGAAAAAAAAATAATCTGATATGAAATGACATAATGTTGGGAAAAATAAAAAACCTTTGTCCTTAAAACCACTTCAAACTCTCCCACTCATCTGGCAGAAATAATTGCCACTACTGAGGCAATCTTTGTAGAAAAATGGAAAGAAACGGGTTTGCTAATGACTCAAAGTAGTTTCCCATTAGGAAAGTTAATATTAAATTTAGTTCCCATTTAAGAACAGGGTCAGTAGTACAGCAGAAAAAGTCTAATTAAACCTTTCAAAAATGCTTTGTCATAACATGAGTGAAAACCTGAAAAGTCTTCTTGCAAAAGGATGTGAACCTGAAAGAGCCAACAACCGAACTACTTATTGAACTGATGGAAAGGATTTTTTTTTTCCTAAAGGATAATCCAAAACGAGAAGCAGAGTAGCAAGCAGCTCTAACACAGTCTCTTGAAAAAACGGAAAGAGAAGGAAACACCCAGGCTACCTTTCCCATCCACAGCGTCAGGAAGACAGTTCCAGGGCGAGACTAATCTCCAAGAAAAAAAAAATTTAATCTTGGTATGTTGATAAGCCCACCAAAGGCTTAGCCAGAGCATCGCTGCACATCTCCCACATGACCCATAATGTCCAGTTGCCTACTGAGCAGACCGAGGTCTTGGAACAGGCATCGGAATTCGTCTCCTCCACCCAAACCTCTTGTTTTGAACGGCCTGGAGACTGAAGCCGCATCCTGAAGGTCAGAACCAAGGATCTCAGTGCAAGGCGTGAAGGGGAGGAGCAGAATGGGTCAAAGTCCATCTGCATGGCATAGGCCTTGCTGAAGGCAGCAGTGATGTCCTTTGCCAAGTTCTCTGTGGGTGGCAAATTGCTTTGTCAGCCCAAGAGTCTCAGAGGAACTAAAAGGGAGGGGTAAACCTTACAGAGGATTCACTTTTTAAAGTGTAAACTTGAAAGATTTTACTCTCAAGTTCTTCTTTGTCCTTACACATGTGAAAAGTTAGACTTGATATAAAATCTTCAAGAATTATACAGCAGCTTTTAAATAACATGTTCATTTAAGCATTGCTTAGTATTTACTACTAAAGTGAACATCTACAAGACAGCACAGGAAGAGACAGCAAATTAAAGGACATTGTCTTGTAATATGGTATTTTACCTTAGAACAGGCTTTGAGTAGTATCCAGACGCTCCACAACACCCTACTGCAATTCCTCTGAAGACAGAGGAACTCTGATCCCATTCTCCTTTTCCGAGGCATAAACATGCATTTCAGGAGTTTCATGCAGAACTGAAAAGTGAAGTTTCAGTTCCCAGTTCAAGTAAACAGTGAACCTTCCAAAGGCTTCATCCCATTCTCTACTTCATATTTTGAGCTTTGCGTCGGATTCCTCAGTCAACATCTGACCATCTTCAAAACTGATGATGCAAGATAAGCAACATATCCTTTTATTTAGCTTTATTAAAGTAGATAAGCAAGGTCAAGGAAGTTAGACAACATCTTCCTGAATGCTGTTCCTATTCCTCATTCCCTTAAATAAAAGGACTTCCTATCTTTGTGAACCAATATGACAAGAGTATTTACCTGTTTCCTTGGATTAAAACCTAAACTCTTGGTGGAAGCAAGAGGTCAGAGCTGTTTAGAGAAGCTGGGGACAATTAGGTTCTAAGCTATAGCATGGCTTGCTTTGATGGCAGAAAAAGGACAAATGCCCTCATATTTATGCTCAGAGAGAATTAAGAAATGTGAATGGTGTATCTATTCAGGAGTTCAGCCCAGCAGCAGAAGTAAGGATTTGAGGTCTTAAGCAGGCATGTCATGGAAATTTTGCACAACCATGACTTGCAAGAGGAATATTTCCTCATTCCAATTCAACAATTACCAAAGCAAACGTTATTTCACGTCTGTCACCATAGGACCAGTTCCCAAAGGCAGAGATCTCATTTCCATTAAAAACCAAAACAAAAAAAACCACCAACAACGTGGCGGCTCCTCCGCTCTCATTCCTCTCCTATTTTTCTCTTTCTCTATTGCATTTAATAGACCAACACCCACCGAAGGAAATCAAAGGCTACAAAAAAGACTTCCCCCTGGAGAAACTTGTCCCCAGGGCTAGACTTGAGGTGCCTTCCCAGGGCCTTGACCTTGGCCTAAGGCTAGGGGCTGAAAGCAAGCCACGAGAGGGAGGTTTATGATTTTCATTGTTCTCTGCTGGCTTTCGTTCTGCTGGGGATACCACCTCTTGATCCCTTCTCCAGGCTGGAGAAACTGAGAGCTGCCAAGAGAATTCTCACACCAAGGAATTAATCCAGGCTCAGCCCTGGGTGTCTTGCCTGGGCATCAGCTTTTGGTAAAGACCAGCACTTTAATTTACCTTTAGCATATAGAGGTCAGAATCACGCATCCCTAGCAGAACAAAAGCAAGCAGAGAACAGTGAAAAATCATCCATCCCCACCTTTATCCAAGTCACTTGAAAATTGTTGCTTGTACGTACATTGGAGATGGAGGAGAATATCAACGTAACTCCTCTGTCATTAAAACTACTCAAATTTCTCCTTGTTGTAACGAGCATCTCTTCTATTGCTGTTAACTTCCATAGCTTGTACTCTAACACATGGCGGTATAGCTCCGGTATCCACTTGGAAGGCAGATATTAATTCATACACTCATGAAGTGTTTCATCCCTCAGTCTTCCTTACCTTCTTCCTCTGATGTCAGTCAGAGTGGCTAAAGTCGCAAGAGCAGCCACACAGGGGTCACCCACAGGCAAAACCCCTCTGTGCTGCCTCTGACAGCAGCCAGAGGAAAACGTAGGGCAGAACACCACAAATTTGGTCTCACTGAAACGTCTCCCTTTCACTACGGCTTCCAAATTGTCCAAGTTTATCAGAATCTTCTTCCACGGTATTTAGATTTTTCTTTTTGATAAGATATCAGTTCTTTCATGAGAAACACAATCAATGAGGAGATGAAAATCTACAACCAAAGATACCTACGTACAATCATAACGTGCAGAGACACAAGTTCACGTATGAATGTATTCGTATGTGCATCAAACCCAAGACAGATTTTCTATATTATCACGGCTTGCTTTGGGAAAAACATTTTTACCCTAAACTTAACGCTTTGTGTATCCAGAGTGGCCTGATACATTGCAATGGTAAGCTGCTGTTCAATCAGTATTTCCGGGAAAAAACAAACAAACTTTCTTTAAAGCACTGAATATCAATTTACACCAGAGCACTGAATAACATTCAAGCCACCTGGTTTGTAGGAAAGAGGGCCTAGAAAAGATCCTAACTATTAGAAGCTACTAAGCCCCAATTCAGCACCAGAAGAACTGAAGTAGCCTAAATAAAATTAAAAAAAGATTGCTAGAGAACTTGGGCAAGTCAATAAAGGCAATTTACTAGAGGCTGATCCATGAAATTATGGCAGAAATCATGTCCCTTTCCTAAGGTTTTCAAAAGGTTTAATTCAAATGGTAAGAAGGAAGGTTTGCTTTCCATGATCTTTTAATGAATTCCCCCACAAAATATATAGGAAAGAGATAAAATTGATTCTTGAACTGTTACGATCATCTCCAACCAGCTGACTGCAAGCCCACCTCAACCCGTTACCAACCATTTAACACAACTATTTAAGAATGGCCCATCAACAGATGCCACAAATAGCACATAAACAAAGGATTTTGAAGTATTCCAGTTGACATTATGAGAAAAGACAGAGCTCCCTCCCTCATTCAAAGTGGCTGAGCCCATCTGCCTGGTTATTCAGACAGCCCAAAAGACAGAGTCCAATATTTGGACTTGATCTCAAAGAGACAAGGCCCTAAAGTCTGCTGCTTCCCTGCTCGGGCAGATTTTGTGCCATTTGGTTCACTAAAAACTGTTGGTAATGGTATCACCACCCAAACCCAACGTTGCTTAAGGTGGGAGATGAGTTTGTGACATGCAGTCTTTAACAATCTCAGCACCACACATTAACGTCCAGTGTGTTCCTGCAAAAAATAATTAAAAAAAAAAAAAACCGAGAAAGGGAGTCTCTTTTTAAGAGAGAAATGCCTATGAATTCAAACATCTTTAGCAATCAAGACACATGATGCCTGTCCAAGATCTGGTTACTGACATTTTCGTCTTCCTGAAGTCCTATGATATCCCAATTTATTTTTAAATGCAGAAAACTGGTATCGGAAGCATTGTCTGCATGTGCTGATCAATCTGAGTCTCATAGCAATCTGACTGTGATCACCACTAAGGTTCAGATGAAGAACAACCTTCTCGTCCTTTCTGAAGCACACTGCTCAACCACCTTATTTCTCATAGCTGACATATACAGACAAAAACGCCAGTTTTTCAAGTTTCTACAGTTTATCGCCCAGGCTCCTTGCATTTTTGTTTCTTTTTTACAGCCACATAAAGACTTTTTTAGCCCAATTAGTTCTTTCCGTAACTGGACAGATCACCGGTTTTCATCAGTATTAGCGATAAAAAAAAAAAAGGCATTTTAATGAACGAGACAATATGGTAAATCCTTTCTAACCTGACTAATTTCACATAGAATCATAGAATGGTTTGGATTGGAAGGGACCTTAAAGATCATCTAGTTCCAACCCCCCTGCCATGGTCAGGGACACCTCCCACTAGATCAGGTTGCTCAGAGCCCCATCCAGCCTGGCCTTAAAAACTTCCAGGGATGGGGCTTCCACCACCTCTCTGGGCAACCTGTTCCAGTGTCTCACCACCCTCATGGTGAAGAACTTCTTCCTAACGTCCAGTCTGAATCGTCCCATCTCTAGTTTTAATCCATTCCCTCTAGTCCTACCATTACCCAACATCCTAAAAAGTCCGTCTCCAGCTTTCTTGTAGGCCCCCTTAAGATACTGGTAGGCCATGAATGATACCTGGCTTTTTGGTTGTTTGGTTGGGGTTTTTTGGTTGGTTGGTTGGCTTGTTGTTTTGGTTTGGGTGTTTGGGTTTTGTTTCATTTTTTTTTGTTGTTGTTGTTTTGGTTTTTTGTTTTTAAGAGGCTTAGAGAGCTTTGCTGTGGTTGTCAAATTACAGTTATTACCTAAGTCTAATAGATAAACCCAAACTCTTTGAGAAATTCTCCATACCCTTGACTGTACACAGACATGAAAGTCATCTCTCTTACTACCTTTCTTCACGTTATCCTCAGATCTAGGTCAGGACTGGTAGTCCAGACTGGAGAGAGTGCCAGTGGGGCCTCTGAGCCAGGCAGAAAGAACTTTCTCTGTGCTGGGGAAGCAAGCGCACTCTTTGGGAGTGAGCAGGGTGAAAGGCACAGTTGCCAGTGAAGTGCGGAGTATTAGTAAATACAGCTGGGATTGCAGGCAACAGGCAGGTGGCTCACGTACCGAGTGCACGCTATTCAACAGAGTGTGTGCTGCCAACAAAGGAAAATTGAATAACTATTGCAAATAGATGGGTTTAACCTTTGTTTTGCATCCATAAAATACTGTTAAATGCATTTTGAATTCAGAAACGTAGCAAATCATCATCAACTGCCTAAAGTCAGTGTTATTGCTTACCTTTACAATACACATAAAATTGCTTGAATTAACAGAACAAAACCTTTACCGGCTATGTAACATTTTACTGAGTAATTACAACTTCCAGACATTTTACAGGATGTACCGAATTCAAGTATAATTACAAAAGAAAGAACATATGCAGAGAAATACTTAAATATCTACACCTCACAAATCAAAATGACTTCCCCATACTAATATGAAATAACCAAGACACAGAATGAAAAAGCCAATACACCAAAAAGCATCAGAATGGAGGGGAAGAGAATACATTTGATTAGAAAGCTGCATCAAAAGAACGTGTTTCAACTTTGAGATTGCCCTTTGAAAGTCCTACCACCAGTGAAAATCCTCACCGTTGACTTTCACATTTAATACAATTTTGGCAATAGCCAAAATGCTTTCCAAATGCTTTAGGCATTTTTCAAACGCTGCTTCTCACATAGTTGTTCATCATCTTTAACTTGACAAGAAACTTACAAAAAAATCCCAAAACTTTGTATTACATCATATATACAACATTGCATATTTTTTTTTGCTGTCTTCAGATTTGAAGCAGCTGATCACAACCTCAAAAGTTTTCATAACCTAAATTTAGACTGTATTTAAAATCAAACGTATCCTAGAGCGTGGAGCTGTATTCTGCTACTTTAACAGGCACTTTCTCCCTATAACAGCACTATGAACGCTAGAAAAACAAAAATTTGACCAGGCTTACTGTTAGTGTAACACTTACAAAAAGTAACAAAGACCTTTTATTTTAATTGTTGACTTTGATTTACACAGAAAAAAGAAATTGTCCTCAAGAGCCTCATGTAATATAGGACGAAATAACAATTTTCTGCCTATCTACTATAATCTGTAATAGTATCTCTCTGTGGTATTTAAAAAAAATGCATATGCTTTTCACATTATGTTTTGAATGTTTTCTTTAACCCCTTTTCAGAATGTGATGATTTAACTAGAAATCTTCCTCATCCACAAACATTTAAACAACTTGAAAAATACAGACTAACATCACAGTCCATTGCAAGAATTCTGTAGACCTTAGAACACCGCACCTTCCCCCCGCCCCGTTAATACCTTCAGTATGGTGCTTCAATCATTTTCTGGCTGAAAGAATCGATTCATTTTCTCTTTAATTCACTCCAGCTCCCGTTTCCACAATTAAAATTACTCACCCTCCACTCACCAAATACATACCTCACCAACAAAGCTCCAGACTGAGATTACACCACCGCCCTTAGCAGTAAGACTAAATTTTCAGAGGGCAAGGAGGTTTATACCTACAAGACTGAATACCATTAGGAAACAAGTTAAAGAGAGGCACTGATTTTCATTACAGGGGAAAAAAAAAAAAAAAAGATGAGTTTTTGCTGGGGGTGGGAGGGAGGAATCACCCAACTATCTATCCATTGCTAAAGGAAAGAGAATGTCATACTACATAGTTTTATGCATTCTAATCAAAAATCATTTCTTACTGTTCTTTTCCTCTCCAATCATAATTTCTTATTTCTGGCCATGTTTTTTAGATTGTGTTCACCTTTTCTTATTCCCAAGTGCTCAACACCTCAGTTTTTTTTTCTTTTCTTGTATTCTTTTCTTCTTACCACACACTTTATTACAGTTCCTTTTCTTTCGCTTCAGCAAAGCCTGATGGACTGCAGTTTCTATAGTCCGTACAACCACTTGGAGCTCCTGGCACACTTTATTTTCTTCAAAGGACATGCATCTCAAAAATCTGACTATTGTGCTTTAAAGCCTGGATTCCTTTTTCTTTTTATATGTAATAAAGATATAGTCTACTTTTGGTTTTAATTATTTGTGTCTCACTAACGAGAAAGGAAAAAAATTGCTTATTTAAGCTATGCAGCCCTTCTACAGGAAAAAAAAAAAATCTTTTTTGTGCACCTCGACTTCTCATAGACATTAAGCAGGTAAACTGCAAAAGAGATGTTAGTTGCACTCTCTATTCAGAGCTAACAATAAAATAGAAGCAGCACAATACTTAAGCTAGAAGAAAAAAGGACACTGTAATTTTATGTTCACTTCTGCAATGTAAGCCTTTAGGCATGCAAGTTCAGTTTTTGTACAGGAGTCAATATTAATCAATTCTTCTATTCTACTAAGCCAAAATGCCTTGAGAACATACGACCATAAAATGAAATACTTTTCTTTCAAGTCTCAAACAATATGCTTCTGTGAATTCTTTTGTAAGAAACACTTCTAAATCAACTTTAGAAAAAGGATTACCTAATTGAGAATTTTCAAAAATTGCCACACTTTCAATACACAAAAGCCAAAAAACCTCTTTGCAAGAAGCCTGCATTCGATGCACTCATTACTAGAGGTACTTTCATAATGCATGGTTTTTTCTTTGTTACAGAAAAAAAGATAAGTCAGCTAAACCGATAACAAATAAGGAGAACATAGAATTGCAATCAGTGTCTTGCCCAGACAGAACATACCTACAACTCTTCCCCGAACTCCCCCTTATCAAAGAGGGGCCAGTAAAAATCTCTCAATAAAAACTGAGTCTCCGGCTATAGCTGAAAACACGGCACCTGCCAGAATCAGAAAACTCTAATAGTTTTGGCTAACATGACTCGTAACTTTCAAAGCAGCAATCGCTATTGTGAACTATCAATGAACAAGAAGTACAGTACCAAATCCAGAGACCAAGAGTAGCATCTAGCCCTGCTATTAAAAACTTAAGATGCTCATAACGGTTTCCTCCTCTAAAAGTAATTAAAAAAATAATAAAATCTCTGTGGGAATTCAAGGAAGGAAAAAAGCAGAGGCCAAAAAACCCTCAGCTTGAGTATGAGTCTGAGGATAAAGGATGCAACTTGTCCTTAAAAAATATGTTCTCCTGTTCCCTGAGTCCCTGCTACTTCTAGACCAGAGCACACCACAAACAGTCTCTGTAATACAACAGAAGTATTTACTACTACAATATGCTTAATAAATGTGTTAGAGAGTGGAGGGGTAGAGAGGGACCACACCAAATACTGAATTCCACGGCGTAGGAAGGAGGCAATTTAGACTTGAAATTGATTCATGGGGGAAAGATAATCACTTCAGAATTTTATCTTTTATAGAAGAGCAAGTTCTCCAGGAAAACACCCATTATTAGTGTCCAGACAACTTTGACTTAAAATACATTCAGATCACTCGGTATGTTGGAATACTAAGACAATTTTTTCAAACATCACAAGTTTTACAGAATTGAGACAACGCGCAACACGTAAGCAATCTTTCACAAAGCAGAGGGCAGCAGTATTTTGAATACAATTTGAAAAAATAGAACCTGCAAGGCCAGTCTACAAAAATAAATTATTTTAAAAGTCCACACCTTAATTGAAAAAAATCCTAGAATATAACTTTATTGTTAGCTAAATCCTCACTCCTTTTCCTTAAAATCAATCTAAAAGAAACCTTACGTAATTGTATTTATGATAAAGAAAAAATCCACTCCTCCACACTTTATAAGTTTCCTTTAATTCTGAGGATTCTATCATGTGAATGTATTAGCTAAACATTTTCCCCAAAACCACTAAAACAAAAGTAAACTAAGTAGTGGACCCACATCACCTCAAATTTTAGACCATAAAGACAGTTAAGAAAAAAAGCAATAGAAATGTCAAAACTGTTAAAAACAATCTGCAAATTATATTAAAATGCAACAGCTTGGAATTACTTTTCCTTTCCAACGTGACAGGCTCAATGAATCAATATTTTCATCCAACTGCAAGATGTGTAAACTTACAAAGTACTGCCAAAACCAGTCTGCTGGCCCTCCTGTGGTTCATCACCATCCACGGCGTTTTTAAAAATGGAACTGAGTCCTCAAACTATGCAACTGTTATGGACTCAAAAAACATTCAAGGTCTGGCTTCTTAAATTTAACGTATTGTGATGCCATCACCAATAACATAACTGGGAGATGAGGATCTGAATTTTATCCTGAAATACAAATAAAAGGTGTGTGGATGGGTATGCTTCTGACTCAGATATGGAAATTAAGACCAGAATTTGTACGAATTACAGCTCTGATGAATGAGAAAACATTTTTATTGGCTGTTGGAGCAGATGCCCTGTAAAAATATAAACTTGTGCCTCCTCTTAAACAAGATATGGGAACACTTCAGTATTGAGATAACATTTACTAACCTCTCAGTGAAATTTCTGCCCTGCAAAGTGCATCCTAACACTACTCATTCATCAGTACCTCCAGCACACAAACCACTTGTATCACATTGGCTGTCTCCACTAATCTGCCCAGTAAGAACGTTTTCCCAGTTTTAATTCTCTTCGGGTTTTTAAGATTTCTGGAATCACGGGTTTAATAAAGTGTTTATTCAAATTCAAAATCCACATAAGTGTTGTAGGAAGAAGAAAATAGGTTATTGCATTATCTGATTCCAGTGCTCTTCATGAATAAGAGTAACATCAGCAGAGGGCATAGTGAGATGAGATGAAGTTTACATGGAAGGGCAAGGAGAAAGGTAAATGATTTATAATGGGCTAAAATATGCCTTATTTACTTGATACAGTACACTTCCAAATTACTTTTAAACTGCATTTCAAATCATCAGGCTTAAATATACTAACTAGTTCTACAATAGGAGAAACCCAGCTAAAGTAAGCCTTCTTGTGGATTAGCCATAATAAACTAATATGTTCTAAAGAAGCCACCAGTGAAAAGGGATTCTGGACAAGGGTACTAAAGAGATCCCTTCACCCACAATTACTGTATGTGAAGTCCCATCTGTAACTAAACTCTGGAATGTTTTTCTACTTAAAATGACCAGAATGCAGAGTGCTTTGCAGTTGTCAAAAGGCATGCTATTTTAAGTTCTCACAATTCACTGTCAAAGTGACAGTACAGAAAAAAAAAAACCATTCTAAAAAGCTTTTAGTCAAATCTGGACACATTGGTCTCCAAAATTATTTGCTACAATGCTTGTAATTTAATCTTAGATTGATTTTTGAAGACTTGTGTTTCACATCAACATTTATTTTTTCAGCGAGTCAGTCATTGCTCAGCAACTGAGTCACTGGGAGGGTCTTATTATCACCTCTCACACATAAGCAATTCCCATTTTACTGAAATATGTTAAAGTGCATAAAGGATTTTCCTCAGAGTTATTTATGTGCAGTCACTTCACTTATATTTCAACTTGCATGATCCGTACTCAGCCCTTATTAATAAGGACTGGGTCTCAAAGAATCTGGTACAACTTGGGTGCCTAGTGCAGAAAGCCTTCAGGCTGATTATATACAGTGCTAGAATTGCGCATTTCAAAGTTATAAACTCTAAGCACTTATCTCAGGATTATTGAGGAACACTGATAGAATTGATTTACTTTCCCAAACAAGCAAGGTCAATTCTTAAAAAGAAAAAAAACCTAACAAAAAAACCAACCACAAAGCAAGCTGTTTAGAATTCAGATAACAGATAATGTCTAGAGGTAAATAAATTAAAAATACAATGTATTCATTTGTTTAATTATAAATAGTTCTAATACATTTTTTACTATTGTAACTTCCAACGACTTCTCTTACACTTTCTAGCAAAAAGTATAAAAAACCAAAATGCCAGGTAACTTTTAATAAGCACTACCATAAATATCTCCCAGATTACATCTGAAGATCCTTAGAAATAAGAGAACAAGTGTCAAAGTAGGGGAAAAAAGAACAAAATTTAAACAGAGGAAGTTCACTGAAATCTCTACACAGTACTTTCTTCACAGTAACTTAACACACTGGCTAACCACATACAGCTGACTCCACTGAGGAGAAAAACCTTATTTTTCTGAAGTGCAGTTGGTAATCAGAACGGTGGCAAAAAGAAGGTTTCCAGGTCATGGTACTTGAGAGAAGGCCAGCGCCTGTTTGAAAGAATTCATCTCATACAAAAGAAAAACTGTGAAACAATCACACAGTTGAAATATTACAATTAGTTTAAGGTTGGCAGGTTCCACTGGAACAAACTCTTCTTAGCTAATCTTAATATCTCCCAAGAACCTTTAATGATATCTTGAAAGAAACTAAAGAAGTGCAAACTGACTGCAAAGGGACACAAATGGAAAAACTAAGTGTGTTGTGTATTTTCAGGCAGCTATATTTGCCTAGCTAAGCCTTGGGTCTTAACTTCTGAATTGCAGTAAATATACTCTGACAGACTCTCCCGTGGAATTTAAGTCAAGTAGCTTTTTAAAACTGATTTTGCCGTGGAAATTTTTCTCTCCAAGTCTAGTGCTCTTCCAGAAACAGAAGCAGTGCTCACAGTCCAGGAAGCCTGCAGCAAAAGTAAGCGAGGTATGGTGCTGAGGTCACTACAATTTCAGACGCTTTTCAGCACTTTACGTGACTTCTTTCCAAAATAGTATCAACCTGAAGATTTCTTCCGCCAAGCCTATAGTATCTCCAAATCCACATGACGAACATCAGGATTTCGTTGCTGAAATAAAATTTAAAGAAATACATTTTTATTTAAAATATTCAAACACGTTTTTGCATATGGATACAAATAATGTATTTCTGGTATGATGTTGGCAACTGGACAACAAATCCCTTTTTCTGGTAACACAGGGACGATTTTAACATAGGGACTATTTTAAAATGAGGAATAGCTTCAACAAACATTGCCCATACTAGAAGCGGTATTTTGAAGGCTAAGTCATCTTTTTATTTGACAACTACTTTTCAACATCACAGATAAATTAGTTCTTATGCTTTATAAAGTATGAAGCAGCTCTCTTGATTTTAAGAGAGCAGTTTGTTTTAATATAAAACCGTCCAAATAAAATCTTCTTAAAGCGAGGTATATATATGTTTAACAGATACTTTCCTGAATAATGGATAAGATAGCTGAAATAATTTGTTCTCTGCCATTGAAGCTAAAGATTCAAAATTCTGTTTCTATTAAGAAATATGCATTTTCTGATATTGTAGAAATGTTATCGTCATTACATGCATCGTATAGTCCATAAGAGGTTCACTGAAAGTCACTGCTTCAAAGTCATCCAGCAAGTGAATCTGACTAGCATATTTAGTAAAGCATATTCAACAGTAACACAATGACCAAAATCCCTGCCTGTACCAAAAAACCAGTATTCATGTTTATAAACTAATTAGTCATGATCCTGCTCCTCAAAAACCATGAAGAACTGGATTTGCCGGTGCAACTAAACTCAAAAATAGTATTTTTATTTTTAAACAGCACCACTCCAGGGACAGAAAATAAAACTAGAATATTTATCAAATATAGTAAGCAAGGACAGACACGCTCTTGAGCAGTGCCTCCTGATAACCGGAAAAGGCAGTCATGACTGGACTGTATGTCTGGCAGTCAGTATACTTATAGTTCTGTATTCATGCCAGAAAAAGTAAGATTAACAGGCACAATACAATTATAAAATTAAAAATGGAAAAAATAATCTGTTGCATCCACCAAAGGATATTTAAATTACAGAATGAAAAAAAAAAAGTACTGATAAAAAAAGTTATGACAGGCTTATAGAAGTAAACACCGTACTGCTTCAACAAGAGCAAAAAATGTTGAGTAAAGCCCTCATCACACACTGATATATTTGATACAATGCTGAGTGCCAGATTAAAAAAAATAAAAAATAAAAAATTGAAATTTGCTCCTTTACAACCAAAACAGATTTCAAATAGCCTGACATTCTGAGAATACAGTAACAAAGACACAATCACTTCTCATTTCATGAAAATATTGTTCTACAGTGGTATAAAACTGAACAAAATACATAACAAACTGATCAGTGCCAAAGTACGGGTTTGCAGCTAGTTAGTTAGTGATACTATAGCAAGAAAATTTGCATGAAGATTACCATCCTCTTCCCCTCTGCCGTATTTACAAACAAAATCCCAAAAAGCAGAAGCAGTGATATTGTTTAAAATGTATCACAGAATAAGCACTCTCTAATAAGCAGCTAAATTTTACCTTTAGGTCCTTCTCAAGTCTGTCTACTTCAGCTCCCAGTGTGTCAACAATATTCTCACCATGCTTAAGCATGAAGGCTTCTAATTCTTCAAGGGTTTTCACTTGTTGTATTTCCTAGGAAGAAATCAAATTTAAGAGGTTGAGATGCGGGAAAGAAAAGAAAGGAACAGCACTACAAAGGGTCCTGACAAATTTCAAGTGGGGGGAAAAAAAAAAGCAAAATAAAACACTTTTCAGCTTTTGCCATTTCCTTTCAAAATGTCATCTGTTCTTATGTCTCAAAGACACAGAAGAACAGTATCTATTCAATGAAAGCAGCTGGCTTACCATTACACCTGCACTCAATATAAAACCTTCTTCTATCTTTAATGAATCTCCTCTTTTATTTCCCAAATAAGTTTAGAGAATTTCATTTATTTTCTAGAAGTTTCTGGGATATTCCTTGCTCACAGCAACGCAGAGCAGGGTACCCTTGTGTATTCTTTCCTCATTTTCATACATTCTTGCTGTTCCATTACACTGCTTACCCTGAGCATCACATTACCAACTCATCTGAAAATCCACGCGGATTACTATGAATGCTGATGTAAATACAGCTCCTCCATAATACCAAAAAACCTGAAGATAGTTGATAGGAACTCAGCCTAGGAGACCCATAGCATACGAGACTGAAGGAATGAGGTCAAGGAAGACAGGAGGCTCTGCTCTTCCCTCCAAAAACCCCCAGACATCAGAAGCACCAAGGCAGGTATTACAGCATTGTCATGAGCTTTCCTTAGAGGTCTCACAGCAAGTTGGCCAGAAGCCATTTGCCCTGTAGTATCTCAGCCATAGTTTAGACAATACAGCTGCAGTATGTTTAGGACAAATAGGTTCTTGCTAATAGAGGAATTATTAAATAGCTAACTCTTCTTGTGTATACAACTACAACACAACATCATTTTCTTTCCTCCCCACCCCCCATTACTCTAAAACTGAAGAGGAATAATATAATTGAGTGATCTTAAAAGATATTCCAACCACAATAACCTCTGACTACAATCACAGCAAGCCTAACAGGTAAAAGAAATGAGATTAACCTGAACGACAGCATTTCAACAAGTATTTCACAACTGTAGAAAGAGTAATGTTCAGAACAATGATGTTTGAATGAACTAGTTATTTGAAAAATTATAGATGACAAGGCAAGCATTAAGTCTGCCCTTGACTTCGGGTGTCCGAGTCCTGCTGAAAGCGGCTATCCTTCAACAATGGTTTTATAGCTGACACGGGGTTACTACATGACACTACAACGACCTGTGTAAGAAACAGTTGCCAACCTAGAAACAATCAGGAACAACCTTCCCAACAATACCAGCTGGAAGAACCAGTGAAGGTTGTATGCAAATGCCAAAGGGAATAGTGGATAAAGAACAAAAGCTAAAAAAGCCTTTGGAAAGAACAGTAGGGTACTAACCACCTTTCCAACAGCAAAGCAACTGAAACTTCGCAATATAAAACCAAGCAAACCTGCAGTGCCTCAGCTGTACAAAGTTGATAGCACTCTTCCTTTCAAAAATGTATTCAATAATCCAATACAAGAACAGATCACTTAATGCACTATATACGTACACACACTCATATATATAAAATACATGATATACATACACTCTTTATTTTGACATTAAAGGGCAGTACATTTTAAAAATTGTGGCACTGACTAATGCTTTAAAAAATTGCAGTAATTTAAATGTAAGCTCAGATAACTTCAAAAAGTCATGTTTAGCGGACAATCATAAAATGCAGACATCTGACATCTACTTTTCATTTTGAAAGGGTAGCAGAAAGAAATCTTGTAGCTACAGAAGCAAATGTATATAAGCAATAGTTACAGGTGAAAATCGGTAAGCAAGCAAAACATTTTGCCCACTTAAAGCTCTCCTGGTAATTTACATAAATTATTCTTTACTTCATAGGTTTCCCACGTAAAATTCAGCTGAAAGCAGTTTTGCATTTCTGTATTGAAGAGAGGGATGAAAAAAAGCTACCCTGAACTACACTAAAATCAGAGACAAACAATTACTTAAGGGTGGTTAATTGTTAAATGCTGTCAAAATGCTAAGTCACATGATGCAAGCAATCCATATTCAAGCCTCGTCTGAATGGCAGGATCTGTAAACTGTAACACTGCATCTTCAGCAGCCAAGGAGAATGGCTCTGCCAAAACAGATGCTTATTCTCAGATGACAGGCTCCCAGTTTTAACTGGAGATCTTGTAATTCAACAAAAAATTGTTGGAATAATTATGTTCTTATCAAAATTATGTTGAACAAATATGCATTTTCTAACAAAAAATGGAATGAAATATCTGCCCTCCTCCTACCCAGGCCCTACACAACCCAGAAGCAGGTCTATTTTAGCAGCACATAGTATGATTCTGTGTACAGATATTTAACACACTAACACAAAGTAAAAACATCTGCAATCCTTCAAAATGAAGAAGTGGAATATGTCTCATCTACCGGAAAATCTTGGGTTTAGACATATCTGAAATTGGAAAGTAAATACCATATGCTGGAAATTACAAAGTCATTTTTTTAAACATACTTGTAGCAGCAGTTCAATGTCTTGTTTTTCCAGGTAAGAACGAGTAACAACCCGTCCATCAAAGTCTACTTCTGCCTTGAATCTCACTTTGCTCATTCCCATGTCTGTGGCTTTAACATCATGAATTGCTCTGAAACACATAATTTTTAAAGAAAACGTAGAACAACATAAAACAAACAACTAGCTAGTTTGACTTCTGATGTTAACAATATCATCACATCAAAATGATTGTGTAATTTTAAAAGGCCATTGTGTTTGACTAATGTATCCTCATTTTGTCACCATACACTTCCATTAAATACTGATTGATATTTAACCAGTTATACTACTTCCACAGGTATCTGCTACACCAACAAAAGTATCCCACATCCATAAAGGGCCTGCTGCAATGAAAGACAGACTAAAAGAAGCATCGCAGATTTAGAAATAGACTAATAGAAGCTAAAAAAAAAAAAAACCCAACCAATCCCCCAACAGAAAGTGAGAAATTCCCTATTCCGAGTTGAACTTTTAAGTTCAACTTACTTGCTACTGCACAGGTTTTTTTGCATATACATGCACCTACTTAAAAATATTTAAGTACTCTCAATTCCAAGGTGAAGAGTAATAATCTATTGCCAATTACCAAAAGCACACACTGCAATTACAGAAACATCCTTTCAAAGTTACATTTGATATAAGAAAAAGTTATGGCTATTGTACTTGCAAGTCATTTTCCATCATACTGAATATTGACCACAACTAATCACAATACCACTGTTTGTAAATGCTGGAAACGTGTATTTATTTAAAGGTTACTAATAGACACTAGAACATGAATGGTGCAATACGTTTGTATTTTGGCCCTTTGAAAATTTCTGTTTTTCTACAGCATAGTTGTGTTCCAGTTTGTCAGATAAGCTCTGTGATGTGTGAATACAGGTAGTAAACAAAAAGTCCTCTATTTTCCAGATAGTAAGATATGAAGCAAACTTAGGACCTAGACATGTTGTGGTGCATTTCAGCAGTGGAATAAATATCAAATAAGATCATCTAGTTTTTTTCTAATTAGATTAACACAAATTTAGCTAATCTTTAAAGCTAAGCAAATTTAGAATTACCATGGCAGAATAAGTTTCCACATTTTTCCATCAAGGCCAGAAAAAGAGTGGAGATTAAAATATGGGGCATAAATCACAAAGAAGTTTCAAATTTTTTAAATGCTGCTTCTGACATTTCCAAAGCAAAAGAAGTATCTGAGGTCAACTATAAAATATTCCAAAGACTTTGGTTTTATTAACAGAAAAACGCAATCTTGACAATTTTTTAAATTCTAACACAAAATTTAGATTCAGCAATAATAAACCTCACTTGATGACAAGTGCTAAACTTTCTTTCCATTCATTTTACTAAGTTGTGCAATTTCACAGCATCTTTAAGTTTAGCATGTCCTTTATCTTAAGCAAATTTACTCTTCCCAACTAAAAGTGTTTCTCCTCATCTGAATGTTTATAACTTAGAACTAACTTCACTGGGGGTGCAGGAAGAAAGCAGAAGGCGTATTTCGGAAGGAGCCTGCTAGAGTGAACAGTCTACAAAGAACAGGAAGCAGAAGTTTGAGGTGAACAGTCAATAGAAACGTTTATGGAATATTTTTTGCAATACTTGGAGTGCAGGAGGGATAAGCACATTAAAAAAAATAAATAGATCGTGAACTGAATATAGAGACACCAAAAAACACATCTCAGTAAACATTTAAGCAGATTAGAAGAACTATGAGCTTACTGGTAGCAATAAAGAATTTCCAGTTCCAATCAAATTTACACAGCTCTTCTGTGGGAAGTTACCAAATCCAAACAGTATTAACCGCAGTAACCTAACTGGCATCAAACTACCTCCTCACACAAGAGGGTATTTAAGATAACAGATGTGGTTCAATGAGGGTTGTTGAAAAGAATTTGAATCCATGTGATCGAAAAATGTTGAAGATATACCAAGTGCCTATCAGAGCTAAGCAAGAAGATAACAAGAGATAGCTGAGATTCTCATTAAGCAGTAACTTGATAAAAAAATTCAGTGGAATGTAAATGAAAAAAAGTCTACCTTACTGCTTATATTCTGTCCAGGAAAGATAAGGCAGCGAGGCAGGGGGAGAAAAATCACTAATAATGCAAAAATTCAAACATGCATGCTAAAACTTAAGCTACAAAGCTCGCTTATGGAAGCTTCTGGATGGCTAGTAGACATCACCAATTCAAGCTAGGAAAAAGAGCAAATATCACATGACAGAAAAATTTGGCAGAGGGTGTCAAGTCCTTTCCCCGCCCGCCGCCCCCTCCAAATCACAGATTTTCCAACACAATAGTAGCACAATTACCCAATAGCTATTACAATGAAGTAAAAATTTAAGATGAAACTGTCACTAAGAATAGTTCATGCTTAGGGATCCATGATTACATTCCATAAGAACAGAATCAGGACAGTCTGTACCACAGCATATATTTTATTTCACAGTTCTGAAAGCTTGATCTCCTACATTTCAGTTAAGCTGAACACAAGAAAGATTTAGGCACCAAAAGGTGTGAATTAAGACTTAAGAATGGAATGTTTGTGTAGCAAAAAATAAAATCAAATAATTTTCCAGCTGAAAACAACTCTGAAAGCTCATTCTGGATCACAAATGAAATAAGGGCTACAACTAGAAATTACCAAGCAAAATTAAAAGAAAGGGGAAATAAATAACCATGAGCCTAAAAAAGAAATTATGAAATCCAGCAAACTGATAGAAGAAGCATAAAAAAAGGCATCGCTTGTGATACAAACCAACATTTTTTTAAGTATAGCAGAAACAAAGGGTAACTTGGAAACAAGCCTGCTACTACATGGAAATGGTAAAGATGTTACTAATGATACAGAATAGGCAAAAACATGCAATAAGCATTGTTTTCTTGATCTAAAAAAGCAAAAATGTATTATTACAACAAAGCATTTCTCTGTTAGTAGCAAAGCAGCATACTGGATATTTAAAAGAGAAAAAAATGCTTCTAATTCAGCAGGCTCCATAACCTGCATTCAAAAGAAAAAAAACAACTATGAACAACAGTGAAGGCCAATTAATTTTTCATCCTGCAATACTGATGAGAATTTAAAAAAAGAGAAGATTAACAGCACTGTGCCAAAATTTAAGAATGGCAAATGAGGCAATCCATTTAACTAAAGACAATGTCACCTGACAATCCAAGGAAAAGTAGCGAAAAAGGTGGAAAAAAAGAAAACCAACACATTAAGAGCATTAAATTCCAGTCATTAAGGTTTTACGAAATGTAGATCTTGTCAAACAACCCTGTAAAAGAGTTCAAGATTTAGCTGAAAAAAGAGATCAACAACAGAGACATTATTTGTTGTAGTAGTACAGCAGTTAGTATTGTTTGATAAATCAAATACTTGATAATTAGCAGCAGAACACGATGTTCAGGCAAACTACTGCTGGAATAGTAAGTTGTAAGTAGTGGTGGAGGTGATGGGAGGTGAAAAATCAGAACATCTGTATCCTTTGGTCAGTTTGGATTTAAAATGCCTTCTGATAAATGATTCCCTAATATATTCGCTTCATATTTGGCAGAACACATCTCAAAAGAAAGATTGCGAACTCTCCTTAAAAGATCAAGGGAGGACTGTTCTGGGAAGCAGCAACTGCACAAAGGATTGTATTGAGAATTCAGGTGCAGTTTGATAACTGAAGACCCTGAAAAGGTTGAAATAAAAAAAGCCAACATTAGTCACAGCTATAGAAGCAGACAAGTACTCAGGAGCTTTTTCTTTTATGTTTGGTGTCAGTAGGAAAAATGTAAGAGTAGGACATACTACTAGACAACCCCATGTAAGAAAATTACAGTTTGAACATTCAAGAAAATGCTGAAAGTCTTACAAGCCCGATGATACGTTGATGAAAATGTACCAGTAGCCTTCTGAAGAAATACTTGATGTTAAAAGACTTTCTCATTTCACAGGAAAAAGTTGAAAATGAACAAACCAAAAAACCTAACTAACCAAAGGCTGGAATAAGAAAAAAATTGGGAGTATCTTTTTTCCACAAATTATGCATTTACATCTCAGAGAATTCTGAGATCAAGTCCAGGTATCTTATTAGAAGTTAACCAAGCTCAGGATATCAGGCTTTGTTACAAGAACAACTTGGTCAAAGACAAACTGTACGCTAAAAGAAATCAAAGCGGATAGTGTAATGGATCCAAGAAAGAGCTCACTCAAGAGAAAGCGCATACAGAAGGTCCTGCAAACAGTGTTATGAGAAATACCTGAACGTGCTTCAGCTTCTAACCTTAGGAGAAACACACACTTTCTTACAAGTCTTCACTTTTATTATTCTTCTTTTTTAAAATTCAGTTACTTCTTGCTTTAAAAAAATGTCTACAGCAAGAAGGAGATCAACTGCTCTGTTGAGAAGTTATAATCATCTACAAAATGGAATATAACATAAAATGGTGCTTGGGATAGGAGAAATTTTATGATTTCAGCATGAGACAAGCAGAAGCCACCTGTGCATTTTGGAAAAAAGAACTAACAAAGTCATGTACAAATAATCACACGAACTCACCTAATCTAACACAGCACTTTTTACACATGCTCCACCATTCAGACTAATCCAGGGCCACAACAAAGACTTTAACAGAGTTTAGTTACTGACATGCGAAAATTCTAACGCAATCCTATTCCAAAATAGGAATCTCGTTTAGCTTCTGGAATGAAGGGCATGTCGTTCAGATCTGCTGCTTGCAATGGAGATGATGCAGCGCTTAGTTTCTTTCGAGTATTCTGGTGTTAACTAATGGGCTTGGGTTTTTTCCCTCCAGAGCTCAGTAATGACTATGAATAAAAAAAGCACTAAAATATTCCATCTGATTTGCACAGAAATATATTCCTGAATAAAGATTAAGAAGAAAACAAAAAGGGTTTTGCTTCTAAATCAAGGTTAATAGGGTTAAAGTAAGCTAAAACAGCTCCTTAAAAAGCATTTAAATAAGATTTCAGAATTACAATGAGCTGTAAGTTTATTTCACTGCAAATTGCAGATTTCCAAAGAAAGAGAAATTAGCATTGAGTTCATTCTGTAAGCATCTCACATGCAGAATCTATTACATCATAATACTACTGCAGCATTTCACTGCCAACTGCTACAGAATTCCAGACGCTGAATATTAACAGTAACAGAATTTAAATATCTACGTGCTAATAAACTATAAAAACAACATTACAGTCTCACTTAAATGCTTGCATTTCATGCCTTTGAAAATAGTTTTAAGTTTGTGATGGCATTCTCATTAAGCCATTATCAATTCCTGTAATTAATATAACTGTTAGAACATATTTGCGATTTCATTTCAGCTGTGGAACATCTGAGAGGTACAAGTATTCACTTATTGAAATTTTTAGCATACAAACAGAAGTTAGTAGTAATTAAGATTCTAAAATATCAACACAGAAGAATCCACCCTAAAAATAATCAATCTCACCAGATTTCTCTCATTTGAAGTGCTTGAACTATTTTTTCCAAATGTTATTTTCCTGCTTCTTGTTGTTCTCAGTAGAAATTGAGCTGTAAAGATTCTTACCTTACTACAGGATCACTTTCCAGTAACTCGGTGAGTCGCTGCAGTTGTTCAGGTTGAATGGATCGTCCCAGCAGGGCTTCAGTGTTGGTGTAGATTAGAAATGCTGACACAGTTCCTAACAAAGTTCCAACACCCAGAGACCCCACACTGTCGTAATAAGGGTTTCCTAAACAAGACATGTCAAATTAGTTTCACAGAGCATTTCTAAACCATAGCAGATAATTCAGATTTCACACTGAAAGGCCTATATAGTTGGGGGGTGTGGTTGCTTTTTGCTTTCCCGTGGGATTTCTTTGTTGGTTTTAGTTTGTTTGGATTTTTTTAACATACTGGCAATTCTTTCCTACTGCAGAACGAGATGAAGCTGTAGGAAAACAAGTTATCTTAAGTCTCTAGTCCCTCCTGTCCCTCGGACACTCCTGTCTCCCACAGGACAAATAAATGAGTAAACTCTCGTCAGCTATTTGGGTTTCTCTATATAGATTTACCCTTATTAATATAAAATTATATAAGCCTAAACACAGATAGAAGCACAAAAGTCTGTGTTCTTTTATCAGTAACTCAAAAACTTGTGCAAGTATTAACCATTTCTGGAACACAGTACTTAACAAGTTTTAAACATGTATTCATCCACATTCAGAATGGTAGAAAACAGTAATGTATTTTTAACTTTCTGAAGGAAACTAGAGATGGAATAAAAACCTGACTTCTATAAAAAAAAAATGAAACTTGCAATTAACTCATTAGAAGCCACGAAGAAACAAAATTACCATATTTATTTTTTTAAACAATTGAAAAAGACTTAAAATAGGGACAATACTTAAAAAGGGACAAATAAATAATCTCTCCTCTTTAGAAAATGTAACTGCGCAGCAAAGACAGACTTTGAATCAATTGCCATATAGATCACCCTACTCACATGAGACAGGCTTGCACACTGTTCAGGAGCAGCTATTGTAATCTGAAGATAACACTAATACCACTCGGTATCAAAAGGAAAGAACTGCTTCCTTAAATCCTCCCCATATCCACAGGGAGCTGCACACCACTGAATAAGGGAGTTCAAACTATCCAATCCCACCACGGACCAAAGTGATTTGCGTAACTGACTATCATAAACATACCTTTCATAAAAAAGAGCCTAGTTTGTATGATAAAAAAGCAGTTAGACCCATCTGCATGTACTCTTTCAAGCCCAACCCCACCAATAATAGACATATGAAATAACCCAAACATTTTTTATTTTAAGTATTTTTCAACTCAAACTACTAGAAATCCAATCAAAAAACAGTATAAACCTCCAGAAGCTTACACAGTACAAGCATCAGAAAAAGAGTAGAGATGTACTGAAGTCAACCAATATAAACTAAATGCTCTGTGTTCACATCATGCACAGGAGGAAATTCACATCCTGCTTGCCTCAGTTTGAGGCAGAATTTTACCTGTTAAAGAAGTCAGACCCATACAGGTAGCAGCCACGGCCACACTCAAAACTGCTGCAGCATCCTCCAGTAACACTACGTTTGTACTAGGATCACGACTCTGCACAACTGCATATACAACAAAAAAAATCATATTAATTCGGAAAGCTTAGCTTTACCACATTATGCACAGTACTTAAACTATACTAACACCAGCAACTTAAGAGAAAAAATTCTGTAAGTATATAGATGTAAACTGAATTTTTGCATATTCACACACTTCCGAAAGCATTCATAAACACACAGAACGAGCCTCGTGCCAATTATGCAAGCTTCTCCAAAATGTTTGAAAAATGTAAAAAGGCATTTATCCTGAAAAACGCAAGTAGTTTAGTAAAAGTATCTAAGTAGTGTTACTAATTGTCACCTGATTTGTAAAATGTATTTGTTACTAGAAAACAGATCAATAAAGCAAGGGGAAAGGGAAAGGTAAAACACACAAAACTTTTTCTATCATTATGCAAATACTGGTAAATAGATTCTGTTTTAAGTAACCACATACCTTATTGCTAGAACGACACATACCATATTGATAAAATGACAGACCCTTGGCTCGAGCACTCCTGCGAATTTCATTTATAGCAACAAGAAGGGTAGCTGAAACAACACCAAAGTACTTGCTGAAAATGGTTAAGAGGCAAAAACACTTGTTTCCATATTGAAGAGAGGAAACTTTTCTTTATATCATAGCAACAGATCATCAAGAAAGCTCTGCTTATTGATGCTTTGAATAATGACAAAGCATAATGTTACCTTCTTTTCTACATGCATGTCTCCCATACAAATAAGAACAGTTATATGCACTGAAATTTAATACCCAAAGACATTCTACGTATACCTTCCAAATGATGCGTTCTTCAACTTCTTAGTATACAGACATATACAATATACAGACATTATGTATTAGATAAGAAAGTTTTTCCATTTTTTTTTGTTTACAACACAAGTATCTGCAACAGAGCTCAAAAGTTTACTGCGTACGCACAGACCAAATATTACTGTAATTACTCACATTGTACTCTTAGAGATTACAAACACTTAAATAGAAATATTTCTTGAAACTGCATACCTCCTTCTGATACCAATGACCCTGCTAAAATGCAGTATGCCTGTATGGAAAAAAAAAAAAGTCTCAATTATTACATTATATGCGTATTTGTACGGATCTCTTCACCATAGGCTATCCAAATGCAGCATTCCAGAACCCCGTTACCCACGGTGCTGTGTAGCTGTCCCTAAACAGAAGGCAACCAACACTATTTGAAATATGCAATATGTTGCAAAACTGAAACGGAGAACCTCTTGGGAGGTGTGAAGGGAAGATGCAGGGTTTAAAGAACAGCTCATTTTTCTACAAGATCAGTTATAACTTAACACATTTATGATTTAACATTATTTTTTTCTTAAAACACATTCTCATAAAGGATGGTTTGAGTTAATTGTGTTGGAATTCACACTGACTCAGGAAGCGTATTTCAGACTGTGTCATTACTTTCTATTAAGTCACAAACGTTAAATACAATATCAAACAAGATTAGCTTACCCAGAGAAGAGATTCTATAGGATGAGGGTGGAGTAAACCTATGATCCCATGATACCAAGAAAGTCCTGCACCCATCATGAAAATGCCCACCCCACTAATCAGGGAGGCAATATAGCGCATGTTTGTGAAACCATACCTAGATGAAAACAAAGAAAGTGATTTAGAAAAATAAGGTTCTATATCTCTGCGAACATATCTACAAGTTTTTTCCATTAATTTTTATACATCTTAAATTATCATCATATGACTGGGCATCTATGTAAGACAAAGCTACTAAATCCAACCTAATTCAAGGAAAAAAAAAAGCTACCTGGAAAAGGCTACCTAGTACACACAAGGATATCAAGCATAGATACTTCTCTAATTTGTTTTTAAACAAGCTATTTACATAGCTGTATTAGCTTTTGTGCAGATGAAGGATTTTACTACTGTAAAAAAAAAAAAAACACACAAACATGCATGTCACTTTTACGTTTTATTGAAATGTTACTTCTAAATGAAAACTCTAGCCTTATAGGCAGCCAGTCTACATGTTCTATAACACTAATTTAAAGGGAATAAAATTTGTGACATCTTTAAGTAGTCCAGCTAACTGCAAACATTCAACACTTGCACCTTCTAAGAGAGTGGGAAGAGCTAAAGCAATATTAAAAGTGTGTAGCTCTATTCCTTATTTTTGTATTAATAGCTACTACAAACAGTACATTTCTTTAGCAACATTTAAAAAACAATAGTAAAAAAAAAACATATTGAAGAAGGGAAAAAAGTGAGAGAGCAGAAGGAGATATGACGAGTATTTAAACAAATTTAAGATTAAGACGTTTTTCAAGTTACCTGGTGCTCTTACTGAAGAAAAGTTTAACTAATTCTGTAAATTAGATATATTTTAAAATAGTGCTTACAGTTTGACTGACCTGCACAAACACATGAAGTGTAAAGCAGGTCAACACCAAGAAAATATCACAGATAGCATAGCTTCTAACTTTCCTGAAGTTGTAAAAAATTATCAATATATCCCTATTACTCAGATAAAAACAAAGAGTAGTTTAAGTCAAACACATCTCCTTATGATACAAGTGCTGCCTTGCAGTAAAGCACTTTGGTTTTTATTTTTAAGTAAATCTTGTCATTCACATGAAAAGTGTTTAAAACCAAAGTAAACCCATCCATTGGAAGATGCAGAAGAGCCCAGCATAACTTAAAGAAATAATGCACATTAAAATAATACACATCAACAAGTATACCAGAAAAAAAACCATGAAATATTAACATGTATCAAGCCACTGAAGATAAAACTCCTGCAGTTTGGAAGAAATCCTTTTTCTATTGTATCTATTGCAAAGTCAGAAACAACACACTTCAGAAATGATACGAAACAGCAGATTAAAAAGAACAAGGTGGCACACAAACAAGAACTGATCTTACTCCAATATGTAATTACCAAAATCATTATTTACTCAAAAAGCTTACGGATGACTAGGGTCAGGCGTCCTTGCAGACTGACTGATGCCCAAAGCTAGCAATGCCTATTTAGGACAAAAGGAAAGAAGTCTTTGTTAATTAAAAAAAAAAAAAAATTTAGAAACATTCGTTATGAACAGAACTTGAAAGATAAAGGCAGATGCAATTTGCTGATCTCCACATATGCTTTGTCACTGATATTTTATTAGAGCTAGAATATAATCCTCAAAAACCTGTCACTTAAATCTACCACCCAAAAAAAACTGTTAATTATACCTGTATATATAATATATAGGTAATTATAGTGTGTGTACATAATTACTGTTCATTATAATTTTAGAATTGCAACCGTAAGTGAACATTACACCGAATCACAAGTGTTGCAGCTCTGCTCCAATGTGAAGGAATGAAGTTGTTCAGGGACCAGAGTTATTTAAATAAATCCCTGTTGAAGGGAAATTATGCAAAGTATGGTGATGGCATACTACATTTACAGCAATATTTTTACACTGCAGCTTCTTTCAGTAGTGAATGCAATTTTCATTTTTTTATTATCTGGACGGCACTCAGTAATACTTTAAGACGACCAACACATCATTCTTGCCCGGGAGGGGCAGGGAGTAAGGCAGAAAGGAGTGAGCGTGTTACCCAAATTACTGAGATTTTCTTCTGACACTACTTCCTAAAGATAAGGCTGGTGACATTATGCATATGCATTAGGATAAACAAAATTAAGCCTTTGCTGGGACTTATTTCCTAGTGTTTGTATATTTGACTAATACTATAACTCGTTTAACCTTTTTCAGTGCACTTTCATCTTGATAGTTATAGGGAAAATAAACTGCAACCGAAGTACAGAACAATTGATTATATGAAAAAACCAATAGTTTAGAAAAGAAGAACAGAAGTAATTGGGGCAGGTGGCTTGAAATAATGTAGATATATTCAAAATAATATCATATCAGCAGAAATACTAGCATTAACACGATTCAAATAGATTTTATTTATAGTTACAGCTGACTTTCTAGATTCCTTCTGCATTTAAGGCTTCTAGACTAGGTCAGTTATTTTACTGTTAGTTTATAAACCCTCCACCAAATTACCGGCATCAATATAAAAAAATAAAAGAGCAGTTAGATAAACCTGTAGAACCCACTAATTGAAACCACTGCTTTTGGCAAGTAAATTTGCAACAGAGTGACAACAGCTTTGCACCCAGATTGGAGAACAGCAGAAAGAGCTCTGGGCTTAGCAATATTTCTGTGAATTACATGAATTTCTGACAGATTATGCCTTCATCTGACTACAGTTCAATAAAAATTGTATATAACATTACTTTGTAAGGGAGATTTGCTTTTGTTTCCAGGAAGCTAAAAAATATACATGTATACTATGCACACACAGAGAAGAGTGCACCTCCCTCCCACTGCGCGCACACAAAGCTGGTCACACTCTGGGCAGGCTTTGTAATCTGAATGACTGAAATCAGAAATTATTTAATAAAATAAAACACAAAACCACCCTCTCCCAGATGAAACTGTTTATTTAAAAAACATCTTTAAGACTGTTTTGCCTCAAAATTATTTAAATGCTCATTAGATTAAGTACTAGGTTTTTTCCTCCTAGAATATATTACTATTAATTCTAGGAAGCATGCAAACCATACAAAACAGTACAAAAATGATCACAGGTATTGAACAGGAAGAGCACTGTAAATACAAACCACAGCAGCATCTGAAAGTCATTTTTAGTAAGAGTTGTGACTAATAAACTTGGAATTTCTATGCTTCTTTACAATGCTGATGTTATCTATGAGCAAACTTTTAAAGAAAAAGTATTTTGTCATGCACTCTAGTCGTCCTAAATAAAATACTGTTTCCATGTCTCTGGTGCTTACTATTTAGACAGTATAGGCAAACTAAAGAACGCTAGTAAATTGAGTTATTGCTTTCAAGTGTAATCCAACTATTCTAAGTATCTGACTTCATTCCTGAAAAATTATTACAAGTGCTAACTTAAGCAGAATGAAAAAAATACTCACCTGGTTGCATGTGTCTGCTAAAGAATGTATGGCTTCTGAAAACATACTTGCAGAACCCGTGTAAACCCAAGCAAGTAGCTTAAAGAAAAAATTCAACCCATTTCTGAAAACAAAGAGAAGAAAGAAGCTAAAGAACAACAGAATAGCTGGTCTTTAACATTTTCAGCAAAACTACAAGTGCTGTATAATCATGCATTACCTGCCAGCAAGTGGGGAAACCAAATACCAGTTCATTAGAGACCTGTACAGGCAGATAAGGCATACCCATTTTCTGCATGGTCACTGATAAAAAGCCCTTTCGTCTAAACTTGATATATAAGGATACACAATTTATTTTTCCAAAATAGTTAACTTCTAAGCAGTCCTGAGTAAGCTACACTTCGTGAAAACTACTGTCACATTCACTACTCAGAAGAACTAATGGCCTACCAGTGGGAGAACATAAGCCTTAACAATTTCCTTTCTCGTTCTTCAATCCTTTGCCTCCTATACATCCCCTCTTAATACTGGAGTGCAGTAGGATACAATGTATCCTACTTCCACAGTAGGATACAAATGTAAGACAACAGACAGAGGAAAAAGCCGTCATTAGATCACACTGTAAAAATTATCTATGGAACTTTTCCATTAAGATGCCCAGTGTGACTTTTCAAGTCTTTTTTGGGTTACGAGCTCACGGGAGTAAGCAGTGTGTTACATTGTACAGAGCACGATAACTAACAGCACTAATATCTGAGCCTACATTCTCACTTCAAACATTCACTATCAGAATCAGCAGGTTAATTGTTAGAATCGTATTACAAAGAAAATCAGACTAGAGGATTTTAACATTCTCCTCTATCTTTTTTTAACATATTTGAGTTCAGCTTATTGGTAATTTTTAAAAGTATTAAAATGCAATTAAGTGCTATAAATAAGCATTAACAAGATCTTGTAGTTGCATTTTTGAACAACCACATGCCAAGAAATTATATTTAAGTTAGAGGAAGCACAAGTCCAGCCCCTTGCCATACACCAAGTTATATAGTTGACTAAATAACATTAATTTCAAGGTTATCCTCAAAGAATTTCTGTGACAGTACATCCACTTCTTCAAACAAGAGGTAGCACTGTTTTCTATACCTCCTTCCATCCAAGGACCCAAACGTGCTTTACAACTTTTAATTTAGTCACTTACTTCATGAGATGGTAAAGCATCATTATAATTTATAGGTGGGAAGAAATGCATAAGTTAGTGGGTAAACCAAGAAGAAAGGAAGGTTGTTGTAACACTAAACCATAATTTGAACTCCCTGTGTTAATTACAAATTCTTCCAACTCACAGCATCTTTAGCATAGAAAGAAAATGAAAGAAATTACAGTGGGATTCATGAGCACAGTCTCTTGACTTTTGTATTGTTCTTCTCAATGTTGTATTAATGGAGTTGACAGCTTATCTGAAGGTACAATTCAGTTGTGGGGCCCCAACCTGTTCAGATGACACAACAGGCACTCAGCTGATATTTTATTTCACCCCTACAGATTCCGAATTTGTGGGGGGACTTGACATCCGAGAAATCTAAGAAGAAACCACACTAAGATTTTCAAGTGTCAGGCTCAGCAAAATCAATCTGTTAATGATGTCCAGTAAATTGGAGACATAGGATAGAAAGATGAAGAGCGCTACACGGGAAATAATTACAAAAAACCTAGCAAGTCAACAGAACCATAAAGGCTAATTCGTGTTTCCTGAAAAAGCTTGGGTTTTCACTGCAAGTAAATTATGTATTGCTTTAAAAAACAAATTCACCACTGCATTTGAAAATAATAATCCCTACAAAAGCCTAAATTACGTTGAAGAAATACTAAAGAAGATTTTAAACGGCAGAGGAAAAATAATCCAAAACCAGCGGATTCTGAGAAGGCAGTTAAAATACTCGGAATCAGTTTGAAACAAAGTTATCTTTTACATCAGTGACCACCAATTCACAAAGTATTTTCTCTATTGTACTGAAATGCTGACTCATTCAGCTACCTCATTTCTATCTGCATGGAGCTGAAAGAGCAGGAAAGACAGGTGAAGTATTAAAAAGATTTATTGTATTGATTTGGACATCATGCCAAGAAATAACTAACAAAAGAACCCCCACCATATGATTCATTAGGTAAAATTCTCATGCTTATTAAGCCTACTATTATACAGCATTTTCTAATAAGCCTCTCTTCTGCACCTAGAAAATAAGCAATTTCATTCAATACAACTGTTCGTAACTGTATTCCAAAGTCCATACAGGAGGCATACATTCACCAACAAAGTGGGGGGGAAGTGTTGAAACAGATACACATCTTTCTTGCTGTCAGAAGTCTAGTCAATTTTAGTATAAAGTCTAAATTGGTAACTTCAAGATGTACTGACACATGAAAAGAATCAGCCTCTCTCTGGAAAAAAAAAAAAAAACACAAACCCCAAACCATACACAAATGCAAAAGTAGATCAAAATCAATTATTCAAATCAAGGTTCCCAACTTAACAATTTAAATTACAATTAAAACAAATTAAAAAAAAAAATCTATCCTGACTGAACTGTAAACTTGAAAAAATTTAAGGGCATTAATACTCGCTTTTACATATTTATCATTCCAAATTTGTTTCAAAGATAACCACCTCAAAACCCCAAGATGCATATGGGGAACAGGAATTACGGGGAATTGAGAAATACATATGGCGAATTGTACCACCATGTGAACGCCCCCTTTTTATACTCTACCTTACAGCATAAGATAACGGTTTAGAAGGACCAGGTCTGATTTACACAGCCATGCATGTTTACTTACATAAAATATTTAGGCTTTTTGAGAAAGAACAGTAAAAAACTAAGTGTCAAAATTTAAAAAAATCAAACTGAAAATATTCAGATCCGTTATGAATCTATGAGAAAAAAATATTCTATTTATGCTCTAAATCTGAGAACTAAACACATTTCATCACATTTATTTCTAAAGAAGCAGTAACACTACCAACATCCTTGACCACTAGTATTTAAAAAAAAAAGAAATTACATACACCATGAAAACTTTGTATTGCTTAAGAGGTAAAATGTTAGCATGACAATGAAATCACTTCAACAATGCCAGACTCTGAAGAATGTTTTTCTAATAATACACCATTCCCTTTTTGATAAAAAACATTGCCTTCCTGTATTTCTCTAACAGAGCTTCAAAGTTTTTCCTCGCACACAGAATTCTATTAAACAACATAAAGTGCACAGCTGGTCTATACCCTCACACATGGATCCATAGAGAACTTTGCTTTTGACTGAACCATGTTCCACGTTCACTGGGGAAGCCTGAAGTTTGCGAAAAGGCTACCAAATCATTCCAACTGGAGAAGTTAAGACAGATTGACCTTTATTGACACAAAACCAGAAGCCCTTAAAAATCATGCTGATGGCAAGAAGATCAGGGTCACGAACAAAGACACACTGATGGTGGCCTTGACTTAAATCTCTGAAAAGTCATCAGGTATTTGAGGGCAACAAGAGATGCTTTAACTTCTAAATAATCTCCACAAAAAAAATGACAAGCAGCTCTACAAACTTCTGCTGGCCTGGCTACCAGACATTTATCTAAAAAAGCGCCTCATAGTCCAAAAGGTATTTATGAAGCGAAGAGAGCACAATGTTTACAGCAACGCTCTATTTACAAAGCAGGAGGAAAGGTCCGTTTTCTCTAGATCATTGTAAGAGACTGAAGGAGGTGGAAGTGATATACCACACCACTGCCACCACCTTTTTTTCTTTTTTTTCTTCATTAGAAATATCCATACTAGCAGTTCTTTTATGTTTTTAACTTGGAAAGCTCTCAATAGTTAATAGTAGAATACTCAGTAAACAGGGAAGTTTTCAGTCAAACGAGTTTTGTGGGTTTGTTCCCCCCCCCCCAAGCAAAAAGCATATAGTTTTGTAGGAAAACTCAGAGTTATCTCCTGCTCAAAATGTTGATTCGTGTGCCAAAAAAGCATTTTTCCTATGTCTCTGTTTTGGTCTCTTATATTGATAGTGTCTAAGCAAATAAATACCTTTTCTAAAATCAAATTTATTTTAAAAATTCACAGGTTTTATGGCAAGCACATTTTAGCCATCGTTTCCCAAGAGAAACTTAACACGCTTCTGTGTATTTCATGCCAGATAGTCTGTGCTCATTTGCTTTAAATCAGGATCATTAGTTTTGGTTTGTTTCATTCAAACTCGTAAGACATGTGAAAGGCAAAAACCTCCTAAAATATCCCCTTATCAGTTACGGAGGAAGAGAGCTGAATAGCAGCAGAAACTGCTGTTATGTGGGTGATTGTTTCAAACATATGAAATGCCTCCTCTCCAGAAGGAGCAAGAAAAAGGACAACCTTAAATGCCTGCCCCTCCATGTCCTTCAAAATTTTAGTTTTTACCATAATAAAGTGTTTAGTCTTATCAACTTCAAAAAATTTGCTCTTCTTTGATCAGAGAGATATTCTATCTCTGATCTCTATATACTGATGAATATATTTACCTAATCTCTCTTCCATCAACAATCTATTAATTTCAGTTATAGAGACACAGGTATCTTTAGCTTGAATACACAGACTGTTTTCATTTCCAGGATAATAAATATAAATTGTTTTATACTTGCATAAACTAAACATTTATTTTTTTAAACTTACATGCAAATAGCTACCATCACCACCTTCCCTGGTCCCTTGAAAAACATAGCTGCTGCACTGGAGCGTGGCTACAAAAAGAAATAAGAGATTATTAAAATAAAATAATCAAATGTTAACCTTATGAAGGACCTACCATACAAATTATTAAATAAAAAAAGTTTGCATTGCCCTGTATTGCAGAAGTGAAGCTACAAGTTCTTGAAGCCTACTTATTTACTACTGAATACTCACCCAAACTGCAGTTGGGTCTTACACATTTCTACAAATGGATGACTATGAAAAGGTTAAACAACCAACAAAACCTCCACCAGGGGCCACTGCAACCATAAGGACAGGAGCCAGCTGTCCAGCAGAAAGATTAAGAAATCATTCTACCATAGCAGAGCACCTGGATCTAGGTAATAGGTCTGCTTAAGCAAAGAGGAAGGGCCAGTAGGGCATAGAGCAAAGTGTTAATATTTTGGGTTGCCTTTTTTTCCCCCCCTTAAGAAACCTATTTCATTTGTTTCAATTAACAATATTTTTTCTATACATGTTTATAGGCTATAGATGAAATCACAAATACAGCTGCAATTTTGTTAATAAGAAGGTAATTGACAAAAAAAGAAAAAAAACCCACACCTTACTAGTGGATTACAGTGCCACAGTAGGAACCCATTTAAACTGGCATCATAACATTTACCCACTGCATTACAATCGGAGATAGGTCTGGTACATTACAGTGCAAATAAATCTTCCATTAGTACGCAGTTCGTTAAGCTTATGCAACCGTTTCGCAACTTTTTTCTTCAAGAGGTGTCATAGTACATCTCTCGGCACTTTTCTAGCCGAAAACTTTAAAACATCTCTTACCTTAGTATTTCCAAAGAACTCCTTGTATTCCCTCAACAGCCTTTGGTTTCTAAATAGATCTGCAATACAAAATTGTTATCGTGAATACTTAGTACTAACCAGTAGTTTTCAGGAACTGAAGTCTATTCTTTTTATGCAGCAGCCAACTTCTAGTATGAGCTACATAGTCTATCTTTCTTTGTGAAAAACTCCTTTCCTGGTATTATTAACCTATATTGTTATATACTCATGCAAAATGCCAAATACAGTCTGTTAGGATCCTATACGATGTTGCCATTTCTACCAACAAAGGATGATACACAGAGGGAAGAACTCAAAATACACTGCAGCAAATCCAGGCATTCTACTGCCCACCTCCCACCCCTTAACCTCAAACGAGAGGGGGAATGATGTTTCAAAGCAAGTCTGGTAATGTCAGTATTTTTCCATCCATTAATGATGTTCAGGATCTTCAAAATGAACACTGGTGTAGAAGCTGTAGGGCTAGATTCTCCTCTACAAAGTTATACAAAATACATTGTACACAATAATTTAAACAGATTAAAACAGCCAGTGGAGTACCAGAAGAGTCCCTAAAAAAGGGGAGCTACCACTTCAAGTATACAATGTTTCAGTAAGTTTATGATTTAGTATTTTTTTTAATCTAATCTTTTTGGATTATGTTGAAGAATTATTCTGATGGTCACTAAAAATTTTGAAGCTACTGACTGCACTCTCAGTACAAACAGGTAGAAGTGCCTGCAGCTCCAGCCTTTTTATTAGGAGGTGTTCCAGTGGCACAACTGTTTAAAAAAAAAAAAAAACCAAAAAAAAGTAAAGGGACCTCTAATTTTAAGGTGCATAAATGGAATAAGTACCTGGAAGAAATATTGCCTCTCCTGTGATTTTAATTGACTAGACAGATCAAAATCCATTACAAACTACTGATTTGAATGTGTCTCTTATTGATAATACCAGCAAGCATGACAACAATAATTTTAAGCAAAAAGATGATTTGGGGCTGTTTCCCCACTTCTGAAGCACAAAGGTAACCTGAATTCATTTCAGAGGAAAAGTACATCAGCATGGTATCAAGATTTGGAATGATTTTAAGTCTTTTCAAAATTCTCAATAAAAAAATCCAAAACCACTGAAGATGCTAATTATAATCTAAAAATGGAAAGCCCTCCAAAAAACAAAGTATGACTATAGATCTCAACTGAACGCATATTTTTGCTGTATCACATAGATGATAAATTCTAAGATAGTGACACACTGTAAGTGCATAGATAGTAATGTGTTGCTTTAACACTATGCTATTAAAAAAAAAAAAAAACCAAACAAAAACTTACCAGTAATTGCTAATTCCAAATTTGGATGTTCTCAATGAAATAACACACCATCTAGTAATTTCTAACAGTCATAACTTTGTTGTTTACATTTGGATTTATTTGAAAACTCTATACTCACTTTCTCTGTACTTGATCTCTGCCTCTTTACGTCGTTTTCTTTCTCTAGCAAGAGCCTCTGGACTACCCCAAACTTCAAGAGACCTGCACAGAGTGAAACTAACTTAGCAATTGTTCCATTTATGCAATTTCTTTGTAGTTTGACTACATTACAAATGCCTTTCCTAAAAGCAGAACATCACATCGTTCTTTCTGATAAGAAGCCACACAGACTACTTTAAAGGATCAAAAGCTGGGCAACAGGGGCTGAGGAAAAGCACTTAATCTTTGGACACATGAAACATACCCTCCAGTTTTATATATACCATGTAATTATTACAATAATGAGGATATAAAATGTGTTCAGATAGGCAACGGAAAACATTATTGCCCTTTGCCATCGTAAACCTGACTCTCAAAAGTTTTTTCTCTCTCTCTCATATAATCCATTTTAAATGATGCAAACATTTTCCTTCATAAAAACATTCTTACTTTGCTTCTACATCCGATCTCAGGTACACAGTGAAAGTCTCAGTGTCATCATGGGGGCTTCGTCGTTTAATTTTCCTCAGCTGGTCTAAGTCACTAAGGAAAGTGAACAAACAGTTTAGTGCAAGAAAAAGTTCGCATTATTCTGATTTTTCTTTTATGTCTGGGTGATTTCAACAATTTTGATATTATTAATTTGGAGTACAAAAAACCTTAAGTTGTTTATTTGAGCCAAACAGAACAGATATGCAACATGAAGCAAGTTATCTCTAGGATGCTATTGCAAATCACTGCATTTTTCACACTCAGAAGTGCAAATCATGCCCTCACACTATGAAATACTATAGATGGAAGACAAAGTAATAAAACATTGAATAATAAAACATCCAATAAATGATCTGCATGTAACTGATAATGTGCACAAGTGCTAAACAAGAGGGTTCATGCCTTAACACCTCTAAACAAAAAACAGAAGTCACGTGACACGAAAAGTTAAAAAAATTTATCCTCAAAACCTACATACTGAGCACAAGCTGCAAAAGGTTGGAGCTAACAAAACTACTTGGGGGAACAGATAAATTTTCTGTGCTAAGCTACACATTAGGGCATACATACATTGAGAAGCATCAGGGATTTTTTTTTTTCCTAAATACAACAGAATATTTCATTTTTAGCCCAACCAGTTACCTAGCCCTTTTTTCTTCCACCACCCCTCCTTGGTCAATCCAGCAAAACTCTAGTGACTTGAGTTATTTCTCTGCACAACAAGACAGTTATAATAAAAATATGGCAGAGGACTAAGCACAGTTTGTCACTGGATTTTTACCAAAGACCAAGTCTGGTAACATACACTATGTGTAAAAAAACAATAGTTAGGTTACAATGAAACAGATCATATTTTATTCCAAATTACAGACCTCATGTAAAATCAAGTTTCCACTGATCTTTTAGAGATGTTCACATGAAACCATCACAACCCCAAAATGCTGAAACAAGACTTATTTGCCATTCCCCTCTATGACTAGTTGCTCTAGAGGAGGACTCACCCCAACCAGATTTATGGTCATATAAGTACAAATAAATTACTTTAAGAAGCCACTACAGAAACATGCAAACTAAGTGCAAGTTCCTAGTCCACTATAACACTAAGTAAATAAGAACTAACTTCAGCCACTTATGATTATGTATACTGCAAAAGCATTTAGAAAAGTTGTTGTACAAAATCACTCTACTATCACAATTACTTTTGAAACACAAACGAACAAACAAATATTCACAATCTACATTTCAACTCAAACCCAACCTACCTGGATTTAAGACAAAACTCATTTATTGCTCTGACTCCAGTGATGAAGTTATTCTGTGTGTATTTTGGTCCATACTCTCTTTTTTTAAGGACTGCTTTCACTTAAAAACAGAAATAGATAAGCAAGTTAAGTTACTCAGCTTCAAAAGGTAATTCAATCTAGTGTAATATCGTAATACCTCTAAGTGAAGATCTGAAAAACAGTGTTTGTGAGTGAGATAGAAAACTTACAACGAAGAGACCGGAATCATAGAATCGTCTAGGTTGGAATGGACCTTTCAGATCGAGTCCAACCATCAACCCAACACTGCGAAAACCACCACTAAACCATGTCTGTCAGAACCACGTCTACCTGTCTTTGAAATACCTCCAGGGATGGTGACTCAACCACTTCCCTGGGCAGCCAGCTCCAATGCTTGATAACCCCTTCTGTGACAAAATTTTTCCTAATATCCAATCTAAACCTCCCGTGGTGCAACTTGAGGCCATTTCCTCTTGTCCTACTGCCTGTTACTTGGGAGAAGAGACAGACCCCCACCTGGCTACAACCTCCTTTCAGGTAGTTGTAGAGCGATAAGGTCTCCCCTCAGCCTACTTTTCTCCAGGCTGAACAAACCCAGCTCCCTCAGCCGCTCCTCACTGGATGATTCCTCATAGGAATGTTTTTCATTGTGGAAATGAGTAAGAGTAGAATGATTTACCTTCAAAAATGCTACTTGCTAAGTTGTAGTTCAGGGCTCTCAGATGTCCTACACTTTACTGCCAGTCAGCTACCTCTCCAACTTTGATGGTGTTTGGCTACTAAAATAGCATTCAAATATCCAAACCCTTGCCCTAGCAAATGAAATGGCAACATAGAACTCCATTTCTTTTTTTCAACACTTAACCAATCTCACCTTCTTCAGATAAGATTTTTGACCTTTGCAGATCATACAGAGAACTGAGACATATATGTATACGTCATTTTTCTCAATTATTACTTTCAAAATTAGCACATGTAGTATTGGCCATTTATAACAATTAAAAATTGTTATAAATAAAGAATGTATATCTTTGTACAATCTTTATCTTTGTATAAAGAATATGTATTTTTTTAATCTGTAGATGTACTCTTATAACATCAGATTCAGATGTTGTAAGAGTTCACATCGATTCAGAAAAAGGACAAATGGAATTTTAAATTTATACCATTTTTTCCTGCTTGTCTATACATACATACATTTGAAAATAAGATGAAGTCACTGTACACTCAAGCGTACTCTGCTGAAGTCTGCCAATGACACCAAACCGAGTGCGGAAATGGACATTTCAGAAGGGAGAGCCACCCTGCAGGAAGACCTGGATAGGCTGGAAGAGTGGGCTAACAAGAACCTTATGAAGCTCAACAAAGACAAGTGTAAAGTCTTGCACCTGGGAAGACGTAATCCAGGTTGGGATCTACCCGGCTGGGAAGCAGCTCTGTGGAAAGGGATCTGGGAGTGCTGGTGGACAACAAGCTCAATGTGAACGAAGAGCGTGCTGCTGGGGCAAAGAAAGCCAACAGGATGCTGGGTTATATCAAAAAGGGCATCACCAGAAGAGATAAAGAAGTCATCATCCCACTCTACTCAGCGCTTGTCAGACCACACATGGAACACTGTATTCGGTTTTGGTGCCCGCTATACTAAAATAGATGTGGACAGGCTGGAGAGGGTCCAGAGAAGGGCCACCAAGATGATCAAAGGACTGCGAAGCCTGACATATGAGGAAAGGCTGAGAGAACTGGGTTTGTTCAGCCTTGAGAAAAGAAGGCTTAGGGGAGACCTTATCACCACGTTCCAGTATTTAAAGGGTGGCTACAAAGAAGACAGAGACTCCCTTTTTACAAGGGGTCACAAGGAAAAGACAAGGGTTAATGGGTACAAGTTACTCCAGGGGAGATTCCAATTGTGCACAAGAGGAAAACTATTCACAATAAGAACAGTCAGCCATTTGACTAATCTCCCCAGAGAAGTGGTGGATTCCCAACATTGGACACTTAAGATTCAGCTGGACAGGGTGCTGGGCCATCTTGTCTAGACCGCGCTTTTGGCAAGAAAGGTTGCACCAGATCATCCTTGAGGCCCCTTCCAACCTGGCATTCTATGATTCTATGATATGATTCTATGATTATTTCTGAGTTTTGAAAGCTTAAAGGCAAACTACATTGCTTGACACTCAACAAGCCACTAACACTACAGGTATCAATATTTACCATCATAATCTGATTTCTGTCATCCAGTTTGAACTTAAACAATTGTTTAAAGTATTTGAGTAATCATATTCATCCTACAATGCTCCTGAGCGAAGATGACAAAAAAAACCAGAGATTTCCTAAAAACAGTCCATCATTTACTAAGGCTAGAACACGATTAGCATTTTTAAACAAGAAGAATGCTTCCCATCTTTTCTTATTTAAAACAGATCTATATCTGAAGTGTATTAACCTCAGTAAAAAATAACTTGTGGATTTATCAAACACCTACTAATCCATCTTTCAGAAACACAGGTAAATTTCACTACAAGAAAACACTATAACCAATTGTAAGTTGTAGCATATATCAACAATCCTACCCCTAGTTCAAATAACTCTATAAAATTGGTGATAAATGTGGAGGGAAAAAAAAATGAATTTGGTATTTCCAAGAGAAGGACAAAGCTCAATGAAAGATGATGTAAATAAAACACTTCAAATAGCACAATTTTTTAAGATTCATGATCCTTTAAAAATGTTATTGTCTTAGTAATACTTGTATCAATAAGTTTCTAAGTCACAGCAGCATCTGAAGACTAGAATTCCACTTTCTAGAAACTATCAAAATCTTTAACCTAAACATTCTTGCTTGCACGTCTATAATCTACAGCAGCAAAACTCTCTTCTCACTGAAAGATGTATTTTTTTTACAATTATTTCAGTCTATCTAATTTCTCTTACCTACTTCGTATGTTCCCCCTGCATGCATACAGTAAGTGACAACAGACCCAAAGAAATCGACATAAAGGACATACACAAAAGTGTATGGAAAATATATAGAGAAACACTGATCTCACCTTGTTACTGACAAGTATATGATTTTTTCTTTAAATTTGTGGAAAGACACAAAGGCATTTTGATACAGTTTATAGCCTGAGCCATTTTTATTCCAGAGATGATTATTATTTTTTTTTTGATGGAGTTTAATGAGAATGGCAATTTCTGTTTTGATAAAGTTCTTTCCATATACAGAAGGTTAGGAGTGATCAAAAGCACAGGAATTTTTAATAGCATAATTCTCACAATAACATAACAGAAACTATTGGAGTGAAGATGGAGTGAAATTAAGTCATGATAAACTAAAAAAATGAAAGAAAGTTTTGCTTTTATTTTATCCACTTATGTTTTTAAACAATGTAACGAAAGACAAAAGCATGTATTTACTACAGGCACAAATGGGAACGCTACAGGACTCAGATTAGGCAGTTCATGTGGTCAAAATATATTTAGAAGCAACACTGATTAGATTAACTCAGCAGTAAGAAGGAACAGAGGAAGACTTAGAACAAGAAACAGGGGAAGATCAAGTATTCAGCTTAGCCACATTAAGCCTGAGATGGTGAATGGACATGCCTAAAAACACACAAGGAGGACAGACTGTAGTAACAGATGAGTAAACAAATTAGTCTTTTCCTGACAAACTCATCAGCTTAAATGAAATAAAGACACAGAAGAGTGAGTAGTCAGAAGGAATATCTCTGTATTTGATTTTTCAGGAGTCATTTCCAAACAACTCAGTACCAAAGCTGGCATACAAGTGTGTTTTAAAATGTTATTCGCACAACTTGTTACGCAATTGAAGAGGAACCACAGTTTCCTTACACATATTTTTTTTAACTATCATCAGACAGCACTGAAGTTTCAATACCGGAAGTATCTCTTTACCTTTTACTTGGATGGGCTCTTTAAGGAAAGACTGCTTTTGACCTGCATTGCTCGTATCTTGTCCTGTAAAATAAAAATAAAACTCACTGTAAACATGGAATTATCTACTTCTCTTTTTAGTAAAGAGTTTGTTTGAGGTAACAAAACAAGAATATGTCTTAATATTGCTTTCCATCCTGACAATTAAAAAACATTTTTGCTAGATTGCCAAGATTTAAAACTCCCAAAATAAAAGACAGAAATAGTAAGGAAAATAAAAAAACAAGACATTTAATATAGCATTGATCAATAAACTCCTAGCAGCTTGCAGAAGAGTACAAACTCACAACATACTTCAGAAAGTATCCTAAATTTTTTTAAAATATTTTAACAGCGTACTTACAGTTTGGGGCCAGTCTTATGCAAAAGTTTAGATTCATAAATATAATGAATTCTATACAGTTTATGGCCGCTGATCACCCAAGTCTCATAGAGCTTTCAAGCTATAATTCAGTTTTAAGGGACAGAAGATTTTTCACTTACAAAAAACTAGCTCCTTACAATACAGGATAAACTAAAATCCACAACTCTTGTGGCACAAGCTGGAGCTAGAAGGAAAACAAAGTATTTTAGTGGGTTTTCAAATTTGAGGATATGACTCAATAAAAAGCCAACAAAATATAAATTTATAGTACTGTTCAGTAAATCTTACTACTTGGAAAATAATAAATTCCAGTAATTTCAGTAAGATTTCTACTTAGAAATCAGAAGTACTACTCAAAAATACAAAGAAATATTGCATCCTTATCTCATACATCTTGACATAGCTATCAGAACAAAAATCTTATGATTCTAACACGTCAAACCAACATACCCACTCTTTTGTGCCCTAACACTCTCTAACATTGGAGGTTTGCCACATGTAGTCATTAACAGAATTAAAACCAACTTTATTGAAAGTGATAAGATTTTTTTAAAATTTAAGATTTTTCAATTGGGTTTGTGTTAATTAATGAGATACTCCTACCTTAACATGCTACCCGAATTACTCAAAGGTCAGTTATTCTTGAAACTCAGACTACATAACTATCTTTCCATCAGATAATTAGTTACTGCCCTAACAGCAACTGAGGCCTAAGGCTAATAACAAGCTGAGTACACTTTCTTGGAAAATAACATTTACAAGTTTATGAAACTGATCTTATTACACAGCAAATAAGGCTGGACCATAAATAACTAGCATTCCTAAACCAGTCATCCCTATCAGTTATTTTTTGACTTGGGGCGGGGGAGTAAAACACCCTTTGCTGTTCCTTCCCTTTCTTTTCTTACCTGGTTTAAGACAGCAGACAACCAATTTATCAATACACATGATAAAAACTTCAGCTAAGATTGCTTAGCAAAAACCGAGTAGCAGCTTCTTTTCAGAAACTCTGTGAACAACCATTTATGTCGTTAAAAGAAGTATCACCAAAACTATTTAACATCAGGTTGGGTCATAAGACTTCAGAGGGTAAAAAAAGGCACAAAAATATCGAGATTCATATCTGCACAGAGACCACATCAGCTGTCCTTTTAAAGTTTACTACCTTGGCCTAGAGACTGGACAAAATCACAGTGCATCAGTGAGAAAAAAAAAAACACTGACTACTTCAAATTCACAACTACTGTTTTTCAGACAAGCAAAGGTTGCTATGATAGAACTTTCAAGACACATACATTAATATTTTCAATATCGCATTAAGAGGAAAAGCATTTCCCAAGTTTACTGATAAAGAAATGGACTCCAAAAAAGATCCACTATTTGCTAAATATTTAAGTTACTGGAAAAGTATGGGAATCTTTACAAGTAGTATATTTCCTTTTCAGAATTCTATCAAATTATGATTTTAAAATACACAGTAGTAATATGTCCAAAACACATAAGAATGTTCTATCTGTGAGGCTTCAGAAAACACCCTCTATATGAAGCGTGCAAATAATGATATGCATTCCAAAACAAACTTTAAAGGGATTGTTCATCTACGCACAGTATCTTGCATACACTCGCATACATCAGCCCCCCACTCCCAACAAAAGGTTGTGTCTCAGACAGTGCCCATGTGGCACAGTTCCACTCAAGGCTTACTGTGACTCAAGGCCACGCTGCCACAAAGGGCAATGTCTCTCCCAGTCATTTTAGAGACAGTGAGCAGATCAGCTTACTGATCCACCTGAACCTTAGCTCTGCAAAAGAAGAAAGCAATTTATTTTTCACAAAACAGGCCTAAACGTCATTAATGCCAGCACAAGAGAGGGAGTAATCAGAAAGGGGTGGGAGAAGATGGGAAGACCCCTCTCATGACAATCAACAATTATATAAACTTAAGGCAATCACGACAGCAATAGTGCTAGACTATCTTCACGTCTGATTTTTAACACCAGTAACTGCACATTAAGAACCCTGAAAATACAACCACAACTGGCTTTACAGTGTTTCACTGTATTCAGGCAGACATTCCTCTGCAAAAATCTCACCCTCTAGCAACCATCTTCAGCTCAAGATTTTCCAAGAAATGTAAACAGTCTTCAGTACTATATCCTCTTCTAAAATCCAATCAGACTTAAGAAACAATATCTAGCTGTTACACTTAGAACAATATTTAAGATCCACTTTTGTATTTCCAAACATCAGAAAAATAATAGTCTTAGCTGGCTATAGTTACTAGCTCCTAAAGACTACTGCAAGCCTCAGGAATTTACAAGTTACTGAAGAAAGAATGAATACCTGCTAGCCTGACAATGAAGAGGAGAAAATTTTCTTTAGTAGACCACTTAGTTTTAGACAAAAGCACACAGAAAGAAAGCTTTCATTTTAAAAAGCATTTATTATCTTTTAAGCCCAGTAGTCTTCTGTGAAGTTCTACCCTTAGTAAGCAGAAAAAAACAGAGGATGCGATAGAGCAAGGACAAGACAGTTCTGAATTTCACAAGCACCTAACTAACACAAGACTGACAATCAAACTGAACAGCAAGGAGCGTCAGGTTATGTCCGTTATATGAAGTGTTTAATGTGAATGCTGCAGTTCTGACAACTGTCAAAGTAGAAAGCTCTAGCAGATGAAACAGCTCAACCTTCTTTACCAGTCATCTACAGCCTGACATGGAGAAGTCACAGTGCTCAGTACTCACATTCATTCAATCTTTATCACTAGTTCATTTCACACAACAAACCTGAAATGCTACAAAAAGAATTCAAGTAAGCAAGCAAAGTGGTAAAAGGTAAGTAATACATTCAATTTCTTATCCCTTAAATTACCTAATCCCTTCTGACATCCACATTTTATCATCACCACTTCAAATTTGATTAAACTTAAATCCTTTAAATACTGGAATGACAAAGAAATAAATTTCAGCATTCCTTCCTGCTGATGCATTTGAAATTTATATATAGATGCCCACAAGCAACGAAGACTAAGAATTCTGCAACTGTAATATCACACAACTGGAAAAAATGCTATCAATTGTTAAACACAAAGTTTTTACATTTATATAAATACTCTTCATTGTAGCTTAGTACTACCTGTTCCAACTTTATGCGGGGTTTCTTGAGGGGCTGATCCATTTGTACCTTCTGATCCAAGATCTTTTTTCTGACCATTGGAGGTATAAACTCTCACTTGACTCATCAACTGCACAGGCAGACGATTGCATGGTATAACGTAAGACAGACTCCCACTTTTCATTGAAGCTTGCCATCCTAACAGGGGGAGGAAAAAAAGATGTTTCAAGCAACCATTTTGGAAGGAAAAAAAAGGGAAAGCAGTCCAGCTATATCAGCAGCAGTTATGAAAAGTTAGCTTTTAAGTACTGATCTGTACTTATTTTACCCGTGTTTAGGAATTACAAAATGGGAGTACACATCACGCTTTCACTGCCTCCACTTTTAAACTTCATCCACTACATCCACTTTTAAACTTCATTCTAACATTAGGGTTTTTCCCCCATACAATCAGAATGCACTTTTTCCAAAGACCCCTAGTTGATCTTAAGGGGATAAAAAAANCTACTGATACATTAAGTCTCATTCTAGTCATACTCCCTCAAAATCTTTAAAAAACAAATATTGATAAAAGAGCAAATACAGACCACTATAAAACTATTAGCCAGTGTTGCCATTTCATTTCACTCCATGTACACTCTGTACAAACCACAGCTTACCAATTAAGAAAAGCTGAACTGGGTGCATTACACATTAGGAGCCACTTGCTACAAAAATTACATTGAAAAGCACGCAACACTGTATAAAACATTTAATACAGAAGAATCTTAAATTTTACAACATTGACAACAGACAAACTACAAGATAAATACCTAAAAAGCCTACAGAGAAATCACCGTGGGTAGGCAAATCTTCAATTTCAAAAGACTAGCCAGAAGTAGAGTTGCATGCAGTCCAACCTGTATGAGCAACCAGTTTCTTTTAGGCAGTACAAACACTTCTGTAGAGAGCGTATATAACTCCTCCAACCAGAAATGCAACAGGCAAACTGGCTGCTTTGGAAAGCACTGATTAAAAGAATAAATGAATTTAAAAAATAAAAATTAAGCAGTGCTGGTAAATCAAGTCATACAAAGTATGACTAATCATATATGAATAATGCACCTCCCAACTACATTGTCTTTTATAAAGCTGTTTATTCTATGAAAGCCTCAACAGCTTTTCTCCTATTTTAGTCCTCTATAGCAGAGAAGCATCTCCACCCGTACACGCACTGATCTGAACCTCACAGAAGAACAACTTCACCAACAAATGTCAGATAAGTTCTTATTTACTGTTAGCTATTGCTAACGTTACGAAAGCCCAGAAAACCCAACTCAACAGAGCTCAGTGAATGCACTAATTAGGACTCACAAGCAACTACAACAAACACATGGCACAAGATGAGCTGTGTCACTGGTTCCTGAGCTTTGGTGATACTGGGGCAGGTGAAGGGAAACTTCATCGGCATGTTTAGAGGACGTTTTTCCTACTAATCCACACAGACGAGAAACCATTAAAGAAAACGGGTTTTCCCACAATTCAACCATAAGTGATTACATGTAGAGGGGCAAAACCAGTCAGAATGTGAATGTCATGGGATCAGTGGCCTAAAGGAAAAGCCAGGGCTCACCGCTCGCATCAACACAAATCCCCCTAAGACTACGCTTCATTTTACAGAATTATTGCTAACCTCACCCCCGACACGGGCATGACGTATCATTCTTACGTAAGACCGGGGCTGACAGGGCCGGAGGCCTCCGAAGGGCGTGTGGAAATACCCCCGTGAAGGTAAATTCTGCTTCTCCCCGCGCCAGCAACACAGCTTCATTAGAGGCTCGGCCGGGGGAGAGGGGTGGGTGGGTTGCCGGCAGGGCCGGGCCCTGAGGGACTCACCGTGGCAGGCGCGGGGGAGCGGCGCCGCCTGGCACCGCAGGTACAGGCGGTAGAGGCCGCGGCAGCCCCGCCGCTGGGCGGCCAGGGCCGGCATCATGGCGGCGACCGCAGGCGGAGGCCGGCCGCTCCCCGCCGCACGCCAGNGGCGGCGCCGCGGAACCCGGATGTGCGGAGGGACCTCGGGGCCGGCGCGGAACCCCGCGGCTGCCGCTGACTCATCCGCGTCTGCGCACAGGCGCGCGCCTCGCGTCAGCACGGTCCACCTTACCGCGGTAACGGCATTAAAACGCTTCACTCGAAATCTGTTGGGAGGATTTTTTATGTGGAAATGTTCTTCCCTGCCCTCCCCTAAAACGTGCTTCGCGGATCAGCGCGGGTGAAACAAAATCTAATTAAAAAAAAAACACAAAACCAAACCCACAACTATTTCTCCAGGGTGACCTGCGTTCGGAGAGTTGCGATGTGTGTTGGTGCCCATCCCGACCCTGCTGCGACACCACCTTCTGCGCTTCCCAGCTACAGCCTGGATCAGGACCAAGCGTGTAATTAGTCCCTTTTTTTTTTTTATTAAACAATAAAAAGCAATTTAGCAATTATAATTTTTTTCCAGGGTAGCTTTGGTATTCATTTACGTTACTGACAAACGGTCTCTGGCTTCTTTGCGTTCATTTGCATGCTGTGAGGAACATGGAAGCTCACCAGAAGTTAGCTTGGCAGGGAATTTGGATAATTAATGTATGTGATAATCCACAAAGCCTTTGATGACTGGGGAGAATTATTACAGTGCCTGTCTTTAACACACCCAATTAGATTTCGAACAAGGTTTGCTGGCACGTAACTATTTTACCAGCCAGCTAGTGATTAGCATTGCCAATACAAGTTTTCGTAGAAGCCCAATGGAGGCAGATTGAAGTAAAATACTTGCATAAAATAATTAACACCCATCTTCCCAATAGCCTAATCACAGCCATATCAGGTGAACCAGGAGCATTGCAACAGATGCTGTATCATTAAGTACCAGATGTGCAAGCAATGGAGTTAAATACTAAATTCACTGCAAGTTGCAAAGTAGCAAAGGTGGAGTCAATTCACCAATTTTAGTTGGGGTCTAACATGCAGCTGGTGTACATTTTGTCAGCTGCTTGTTATTTTGGCAAGAACTTAACAGTAAAAAAAGAAGAAGAAATATTAGGTTAACAGAGTCCCTTTGGTTTTCCCAACATAAACATATTTGAAAGAATATAGAAATTGTTGAAACATTTGTCATTCCTGAAGAGTCTCTGCTATACTCTAGAAGAGATGCTAACTCTTGCATTACTTTAAAGATATTTTTCTTTAGTTTTATCATTTCCTATTCAAAACCAAATGGAATTACTAAATTATGTCATATTCTTTTATCCAGCTGAATAACTGAATTTGCCTTGTCTGGTTTTGTTGTTATAAATATGAAACAGGAAGGAAAATAATAAAGCTGGAATAGCATAGGCAGATGAATAGATACCACCAGTGTGGCGGTCAACCAGGATTTATATAATTAAGGGCTCTGTATGAGCCTTTCTATTGATAAATATTGAAACCTGAGAAAGGAAACAAAGAACAAGCAAAAGAGCATCAATAACAGCCTGTTCAGTGTGGGACAGCCAAGTACATAAAGCAATTGATAATGAATTGCCATGCCTCATGGCATGTAGCTGCAGCATCCTAAGACAAAAATCTCAAATCCTTATTTATGAGCATCAGAAACATTAGTTACCAGTCACTAGCAATGAATGGAGAAACACTCTAAACAATAGGGAACTGTTTACGTATTTCAGCACATTCAAACTATATTAAACAACCCTTTGCCTATGACAAGGACTACTACATATAGCCATAGCGAATAGGTGAGATCTTGTTTCTCGTTGAGCGGTAACATTTTTGTTCAGTATAGTTGGAATTGCATCCTAAGGTTTAATTGTGAATAATGGTTATTCAATAGCTATTTTAAGTATGTATTTAATGAAATCAAGTCACTTTAAAGAAATTTAGAATTCATGTTCAAGTTGCTGAACTCTGACCTGATAAAAAAATTATTATTTGTATATGCCATGCTTGTACAGGGGCTTCTGTGTCATCTGAACCTCTGACTAGGGGACAGAGGCTGCTCATATACCTATCGCATGAAGACCTTGATATATTGCTCATAAGAAGAGGGAGGCTGGCTACTCTGTCAGGGTCATTTCCTCAGGCATCCTTTTGCAAAAACAATAGAATGTTGTTGTATAAAGCATATGACCTTGTCAGTAAAAACTTAAGGTTAAGTTGCTTTACTGTGTTATAAAGGTCTTAAGGGAAAACAGGGACTGTGTGGGTAGAACCTGCTTTATAGAGACACTTGGAAAGTTTCTTGATCTGTAAGCAGTTTTAAGTAAAGACAGATGACTGGTTTGAAATACAGACCTTTGGAAACTTTTTTCCTCATTCCTGTTTATTTAAAAGAAATAAGTAACTGACTGGATTATTCGAGTTAAAGCAGTACATAATTATGAAATTCTGCAATGTTACTATCTAGCAAGAAATCTGTGATACGTAAAGGCTAATATATGATGAAGGATTTTAGTGTTCCTTATATGAAAAATGATATAGTATAAAGCTGATTTGAACATTTTTGAATCTGAAATTCATTAAAGATTTCAAATTCATACAGTGGAAGAAACTTGCGATGTTCCCAGATCAGCAGCAAGAGCTGAGGCAATGACTTAATATAGTTTAAATTACTCTGTAGGACTCCCATAACATCCTGCCTTTTGTGTCTTTCATGCAGCATAGCAGGGGTTTTAAAGGGGACTGTTTTGATTTTGTACCTTTTATGATCCTACATATACATTGTTAACACCAAGCAAATACATACTGATAGTTTAAAAAAAAAAAGTATGAATACATAAAGTGTCCAGTGATGCCAAACAGCCTTTTAAGATTTTCAAGTAAAATATTTCAATTAGCAGAAAAAGAGAAAATATTTTGTGGCAGAAAGGTGCATGAGGGGAAATGACTCTTCTGAAGCACAAAATGGTGAATCCGCAGAAGTCTGCCGAACACCGCTCCAAGTCACATAGGTCTGTAATGTTATTTCATTGTCACTGGGTCAAAGATCAACATCAACTAGAAGTAAATTATCTTTCATTTCCAGCACGTGGATACGTATTTTCGGTTATTCACATGCAGTTCATTCACCTGAACACCAGCAGAGTCATCTTCAGTTTCTTGAACTGCATACGGCAGTGCTCAACCAGCCCTTTCTACCCCAGCAGTAGCCAGGCAGCCAGTGACCTTCTGCTGCTGCTGGAGCAGCTTGCAGTCCTCCCACAGCACAGGCTGGCAGCCACATCCTTTCTTCGGGAACCCAGGTGACACATGACAGATCCTCTGGGAGGCTGAGCTGACATCAGTACTGCAGAATCAGTTGAAAGGGGAGTATGATAAAGCTGGGGAATAGGGCTCCAAAAGAGAAAAAGGGTTTTGCAAGAGCAAACAACAGGGGCAGGTAAAGAAGGGAAGGAATATCAGGATAGGAGAGAGATAGGATAACTTTGAGGGCTGGAGATTGACAGCAGACGTGGAAGCAGAGGTATCGTTTGGCCATTTATTTAGTGCTCAGAAGGTTTGGAAGCCCTCCATTAGCGTGTGCACTTGGTATACACAGGAGAACTTGGCAGTAATGCAGCCCCCCCCACTGGTCAGGCCCTGCATCCCTGACAGAGATTAGAGCTCATTAGGAGTGGGCCTAGAGCAGACATTCCAGTTTAGTTTCATGGTAAATGAGAACAATCAGGGGATTTGCTTAAAAAAACAGAATGGCTCTGATTTAACATGCCAAATCAGCACTCTTTTTAGCTACCTAATACTCTGTTTTCCTAAAGGCAGGCATTACACTTTTAAAGTATTTGCTCTCCCACTGGGGAAGGAAGAGTCGCTTGCCTATCTCATCAAAAATCAGTGGGAGTTATCCTGGGACATATGCAGCTACAATCAAATTAGGGAAAAGGGAAAGATTCATACAACGTATATCCAGAAATGTGCACTTTATGGTTATGCAGGAAAAAGATGAAAATATTTTACTGTTACTGGATCAATAATCCCACACATGTAGGAAAAACTTCAAGTGTAAAGCAACAACATCCTAAGCAAAAAGGAAGCATGATTCTGCTAATACATTACCGCGAGGATTTGACAATAGATGTTTTTAAGATCTGTATTATGGGATGCTCTCACAGATCATAGAGTCTTCTAGCTTTCCAACAATCACAACAAACATTTGGTCTTCTGAGTACTTACTTCTTTAAAGAAGCCTTGACCTTAAATCTGGTTGTCTTTTGATCTCCTTTCTAATGCATATGGCAGATAGATACTTGCAAAGCCAAAGTACAATAACTCATGAAGAGATGTTATTCTCCTGAGAAATATAAAGGGGAAAAGACTTTCCTGTAGCCAAGAGACACAGGAGAAGCACATTAAATTTCTAAAATGTTTTGCTTCATGGTTGCAAATGAGCCACTAGAGGTCAGTGGTTTGGGATAAAGTTAGCACATGGAAAAAGAATTCCATTTCATTTCAAATGACCAAAGCATATCATCAAATAAAGTTTCCAGCCTTTGAGTAAGGAAAAAGAACTCTTAAGCTTAGCAATGCTTCTCTTCATCCTAAAGCAGAAAGCTAGTTTAAAATTCTTAAAAACAATAATAGATACATAATGCATAATATATTGAAATAACTACTCATTGTCTACAGTAACACTCGGATGCACAGGAACACAGAACTGGAAGAAGCTTCCTGCATCATCAGGTCTAGTCTCCTGCTACTCCACCTGTTTTACAGTCTCTCACTTGAACAAATTAAGGACCAGTTTAAAAGCAGCGTGATTCTTTTGCTTGTAATAAAAAAAAAGAAATTACAAGAATGTGAAATAAGCTTTAGTAGTACTTTTGAAGTGGGTAAAAAAAAAAAATATTAGAAGTACCTATGCAGTGCAAAAATCTTTTTAAAAAACTATTTCCCTTACAAATGTGTAAGGCTCAACAAAGAGAGAAGGCTGGCAGAGGGCAGAAAGATGCTTTTTAATCAGCATGAGCAAAGCATATTAACATATCCAAATGGCAAAAAACCCTCAAGATATTATGTGGTTTATTTAGTCATCTCTCTGCTACTGTAAATATACATGTATCAATCCACAGCACATATACATTGATGCAAGCAAATGTCTTGCTTACCTCTGGCTCAGTGATGTTAAAAAAACCCGAGAGAATTTAAAATGTGAATAGAACCACGGGATGCCCAAACACACGCTGAACTAATGTTTGATGCTAGTGTAGTTTCTAAGGTTTTAATATTTCTCTGTACAACTGAGAAAATGCCAGTGGACACATAAGAATTCAGAAAGTCAACTTCATATGTCCATCTGCCATTACAAAAAAAAAAAAACCCAAACCCTTGCTAATAATGGCTTTGATTTAAATTTTATCACTGAGAGGATTCACAATGTTTTATGTTGTGCTTTAGTCAGAACCTAACTGAAGGTACTATAGCAGAATGTTGACAGGGATTGTAATAGGCAAACATCTGTCACCTTAAAACACTGTTTGGTCAGATTTTCTAGATTAAAAAAAAAAATCAAAAAATGCTAAAATTGCAAATTTCATGTTCTGAGTTTAGCAACTCAAGAGTTAGCAACTGAGTTGCTAAACTCAGAGCATTGCAAGTATCATGATGTTCTGTATGTGTCTGTGTGCACACAGAAGCAAACATACCTCAGGGCAAAACCCCATACAGTCGCACATGTGGTATCTTCCCCTAGATTGCCAATATAAAAATGTAGCAAAGCAACACGGAAAGAGAAAAGCTTAAAAAATAAAAAAGCCAAGAAGTCTAGTAGCAATATAGACCATAGTGTTTATTTTTCTACTTTTCCACTACAGGAGTTTCAAACATAACGGACAAGAACACATAATTCCACTGCCGCTGTTTTCCATTTTAAGTAAACCAAGATCAGCCTGTGAGCTCTTGTACAATGTGGCAGCATCTGAACATGTTATTCCAATGGTATTTTAATAGAGACTAAATTAGAAATAATTTAAGATAGAAAAATTAAGTACTATCCAGAGGATACCAATGGCATAAACCCACGAATGGTGAATTGGGATTTGTGAAAGCAAAAGAGCACCCAGTAGGATTTCCATACCGCTTTTTATGGGCTGAGTTCTGCTGCGTTCTCATCATTTTTCTCCCCATTCTTCTTCCTTCTTGTATTACATTTCTACCTTAGCGAAAACTATAGTTGACATTGCTTTAATCCTTGCAGATAATCTAGCCGTGCACCTTTATAACTTCTGATTTTCAGCTTAATTTTCCTGTGAAATAGCTCAACGAAGTGATGCACCATCTTTAGCCAACATACTCTTGCTCTTCATGTTGGCAGAAGTGCCTGAGTGAACATTCATAGGAACACGCACAGCAAATGAAAATATCAGGATCTGCACTTGTTCTCAGGGAAACCAGTTTCCTCACCCAGGCAGGGCTCTGGATTGGTGCAACACCTCACCGGCCTCACAAGCAAAGTATCATGGTCAGGCACATGGAAACAGGGATAAAGGGAGATGAACTTAAATTAACCATTGCTGTTTCTTAAGAGCAAGGTCTTTCACTGTTCCTGAGAATACAATCCACACCACTGCTTCTACAAAACCACAGCTGTACAGTGGTAGCCAGCTGTGATAGAATAAAGCCCTTCTGACTGGTGCTGGGGATGAACAAAGTCAGCTATTTAACGTGCCCTCCCAAATGAGCTAAGCCTAGGCCACAAGAGGAGGATAACATAGGGTCACATTATTAACAACACTAGTTTATGATTTTGCTCATTAGTTGCTAAAAAATTATTACACCGATAAAAATTCCAAGTAATCAGGTGCTATCTACTACTTGCTTTCAGTTCAGCAGTGGCACTTATTTAGTTAGTGGGATGTAATCATAGTCACAAAGCAACCTATTTTAAGATTAAAGGGACAAGACTCCTGCCAAAACACAGGTGTAGTTAACTTTCTCTGTTAACACTTGCACTGAAAATACATCAGTAAACTAAGCACATAGGTAATTTTTTTTCCACAGGACTTGGTGTTACCTATGTCAGGTGTAAAGCAGAATGGCTCCAATGACTTAAAGACAGGCATCAGCTTTTTTTGGTTTTGATATACAGCTTGATCTTCCTTTTTCCTCTAGAAAACTCAAATGAGAATCTGCAGCAGCTCACTGCGTTCTGCACTAAACACACAAAAAAACCAAAAAAACCCACAACACCCAACACACACCTAGAATATTTAACATGGAAAGCTGCTGGTCAGTTAACTCAAACTCGGAGATTTGAACTTAACAACAAGCACCATTTTGCAACACAACATTGGTAATATTTTAAATCCAGAAAAAAACCCCTAGAATTTGATTTCAAGAACATCAACAAAACCATAGCTGTATCAATACAGAAAACAATTTAATTTGTTTCGAAATAAATATTTGACATACAAAGCACATACAGTGAAAAAGGGTCACAATAAATTACAAATGGAGATATTTGCTCGCTCACTGAGAAAAGCCCTTGATATTTCCAATTTCATACCATCAAATTTATCATTCTTGCTGATTTAAGCACAGCACTAAGCAAATATGGATCCCAGTGCTTTCTTTCACAGGTACTGGCATGGATAATTTACTGCAGTGATCCAATTTGAAAATCAGTAGGGACCAGTAAATCACTGCATAAAAGAAAGAGCGAATGAGGTGCTTTTTCCTTAGTGTCAGCAGCCTGTGATTATTATGTTTATTAGATTTTCTTGAAAGGGCTTCACATTTTCTCAAATATGCAAGGGAACTATATTTCCCCTCTGAGCCCTTACATTAGCATTTTGTGCCTCAGTCCTTGAATACAAGTAAAAGATGAATTTTTCAATTCATTTTAGAAGTTCGTAGCATCTGGATGGCACAGAACTAAGCAATGAAACCCCCTTACCTGCACAGTATCTGCTATTATCACACAGCTAGCTTCTGCAGAAAAGTTAATAGTAATGCTGACATTTTATGAAAGAGATATTTTTGAATCCACATTTAAGATTAAATTCAATTACATTATCCATACTGATAATGCATCTTTGAAATAAAGGATTGCTTAAGGTTTCATCCTTAAAAGGCGATTTAAAACAGCAAGGCCTGACTCTTCCTGTGATTTTTAAGAATGTTATAGCACAATAAGAGTTATAGTACAAAGATACCAATTCCGTGTATATAGTTTAACCACAAATACTTGCACTACAGCAATTAAAAATTATAGATAATTACAACAGATCAGAAGTAAGTGCTTGCAGTCTTATTCTGTTGCGTTATTTTTCCTCACCAGAAAGATGACGATACCAGGGGCCATACCTAGCTCTTGCACATGGGACTAAATTTTTTACACCACTTTAAAAGAACATGCTGTTCTGGCTCAATGGTCTTTGCTACTTTTAATCTGAACACCATAAGGTACAGTGCTTTTTGAAACCATTTAAGCAGCAGTTAGTATCATTTTGGAAACGGGACCAAGAAGTCATGCGCGGCGTAGAAATAAATCACAGTTCCCCCCAGACACTTCTCCAACTCTCTTTTCTTTTTCCTGCTCTGCCAGAGCTCTTACATTGCCTCAGGCGAGTGGTCTTTTCTTCCATGCCTCAGTTCCTGTCTGTAAAATGGGCAAGAACTGTACTTCCTTAATTAACAAGGGATCTATACAGCAGATGTTGCAAAACCAGGCCTAACGATAAAAAGGTCCAACACAGACTGTACGAAATAACCATCTACATTATTTCTTTGGACAGTACTATAGCAGCTCAAAACCTGTTAGAACAAATAGTGGCTCATAATTATAATATACTAAAAAAAAAAAATCCTTAAAACATGTAACTTAAAATATTAACAGATACTGTTCCCCTTGAACATCCATCAAAGGAGGGAGCAAAACATAAAACTGACAGCCAAAAAATGACAGTAAAAGTATAAAATTAAATAAGAGACAATAAAGGAAAGGATGGATGCACTAGTGAATTACTTTGTGTGCAAGAAATCCCAGCTGGCATCAGCTGCTCCAACAGACCCAGCCGGCCCTGATGTTTTATTTATCTACAAGAGAGAACAGACAAGTCTTAACACTGGAGCATCACTCCTACAGCAAGCTTGTGCACAGCAAGGGGTAGGTCTACCTACAGAATTTACACAACAGCACTTCAATTTACAAAAGCTAAGATGATAAAAACAGTTACCGGTGTGATTTATACCAATGGAAACAATTACCACATTAAGTAGGCAACCTTTCAGCAGGACAAGAACTTCTCTGCTTCACATTTGGGGTTGGCAGGCATTTTATGGTCAGTTGCAAAAGTTGCTTTATTACTACGGAATTCTTTTACAGCCTCTGCATCACGGCTAGCTGTTGACAGCACAGCAGCATGAACATAGAGTTCTTTTAACCAGAAAAATCTCAAGCTATCAGGACACAACCAGCATTTCATGTTTTTAATTTAATCGTTAGTACAGAAACGGTCACAAACTGTGGTAAGGAAGCGGGCACAAGGACAGAATGTTTTTGCCAGCATTGAGGAAACTCGGTGTTATCACTTAGGCAACTACAGTAAAAATCAAAGTTAATGCAGAGCGCAGGTGAGACGCCCTACTTATTTTGCTTGAAAGTCATTCTTTCCCATTGTTCCATGTTTTCTTGGCACGCCAGAGAGGCAAGTTTTACCAGGCCACAAGCAAAATCCAGGCCTCATTTGTCAAGCAACTCCTTGCAAAGCCAAGAATATACCACTAGCCAAATCAAATCCCATTTATGAAAGATCTTCCTCCTCTTGATGCATTTTTAAGACTTAATAAAATAAGTTAACAAGAAATTCCATATCCACATATAAGCTCTACTTCATGGCACTGTCCTTCAACTCTCTACTTACTGAAATCTCATTCACTTATTCCGTTTAATCTTCCTCATCCATTCATAGAGTTAGATCTGGAGACTTAGTATACTTCAGTTACAGTTGCAATACATCAGATCCAATTTAGACCCTTCTCTAATGTAATAACAGCATACAATTAAAGGAACAGCAGACTGCACCCATAACAGCAGTCTTAGACCACAAGAATTTACTCAGAAGTAACATGCTGTTTTGCTTACATGAATAACAAAATTATTTATTGCCTTCCAGTCCCAGTATGGGAGACCACCTTAGATGACGAAATTAATTTTTAGATCACAGTGGTGCAAATAGCTGAACAGAGTCTGATGTCACCACTCGACAAATATACCGTGTAACTTGAAAGAAGGTCTAGAACAGTGCCAAAATGGCAAGAATTAGGTCTAGATTTCTGCTCTGATTAGACACCATTGTTGCAGTGCTGCTTACTTTTGTGTTAAATTTTGAAGAAAGGGGTTATAAATTTTTGCACTATGCAAGGTAAAACTTCCCCATAAAACAATTGAGAAATGCAAGAGACATTATGTCCCAATTCAGAAGCAGCAGTGGGAATATAAGAACATGCACACATATGCACAGGACAGCATTCTGCTCAACTTCCAGGTTCAAGCATCAGTATGTTCTGTTAGAGAGAAAATAACCTTAAAGAGCCTAGTGAATTACATTTAACACTCCTTTTATTGCAGTAGAAATTTTAGTTTTTATAAAATCCTCAGATCACAGGATATACATATAGTGAATCTCATTCAAGTCTTTAGCAGCTGTAGAGCATTACTGCATGCAGTTGCTTCTGCAGTGTGCAAGTGTTCTATAAATAGCTAATCATGTTCAGAGAGCGAGACAAGTTGTCAAAGAATATCATATTCAATTATCAACTGGTTCATCAGTACCAAGAGGTTGAGCAAAAAATGAAGTAAGTATATAAATACATGTCTCTGATCTAACAAACTAATACAACTGGAAGGTCTGAATGATATCCACATCACAAATAAGGTAACTCAATAGTTACAGGAAAATAATTTTGCTTCAAGACTGTTTTCAAAAGTGTTTCGCATAAGATTTCTCTGACCGAGGAAGAATAGTTAAGTACAGTGCTATAGAAGTTTACAAAAGGCCAATGAAACCCATTTAATTTTATGCAGTTAGAATTTATGCAGTACATTAATTACACAAGATCAGGCAAATACTTTGCCTTGAATTTATGGAAAGAAGTTGTGTTCAGACATGATATTCTTTTTCCACAACCTACCTTTTAGCTGCTGGGTGAATGCATAATCAGCACTCAATTGAATATTCACTTCTGTAGTCATGGCACTGGCTTCAGATCAGCCATCAGATGGATTTATGCCAGAAAAATCCTACACCCATTTGTTTCAGGAGCTGCCTAAACAGGTGCAATCCTTTAAGCGAATTCCCCATCACAATTAGAGTCTCAGAAACTGGAAGAACAATTTATACAGAGCTAGCTACAGATTAATTTTCTAAAAAGCTGACATGCTTGAATTACTGCAGTCCCACATTTGTGTAGACACAAGAAAAAAAGTCTGCAATGATTCTGCAAAAGTTACTTCGTTTACATTGATTAGTTCACTTAAGAGATGGTTAAAAGTTTAAGCACTGCATCTTTGTCTGAAAAGCCTACAGGTCAGCAATTTGGCTTGGTAAAACATCTTGTTATGACAAGATAACTGCACAGAGTTTTCTGTGATCGGAGCCTTGAGATTTCTCCCAACAACATAATGTAAGACTATGTCACAAGGTAGAAACTTGGAAGAGTTCTTTTTTAAACAGTATTAATAAAAAAAGCCTCTCCTTCAGAAAATGTGTTAATTATGTCAGCGTGATAGATTTTAGTCCCTCTTGTTAACTTCAAAGTGGGCCATATTTTTACATTGAGCATAGTAATTTAGACAAAATGCTTCTACAGATACATTTAGTAAGCAGAAGAATACCGTCCAAAATGTACTGCATAGGTATGTGTATCAACTCCTATCCACTGGAGATATCCTACAGTAGCTATAGTTCAAACTCATAAACCTACTGAGCACAGACTTCTTAAATCAACCTCAAACAATCCTTGATTCCTTAAAAAAAAAAACAACACAAAAAACAAAACAAAACACAACCAACCAATTCTGTATGACTGGGCATGTTTTGGATAGGATGCAGTGACTTTTTTTCCACCAATTAGCAATACAGCACAGTAATTTTAAGTTTCCATGACTTGCTTTTGATATGCTAAATTTCATATTATCTCCAAGAAAAGCAAAATCATCAGCAGAAGTGCCAGCTGCTCATAATGTTCACAAAACACAAGTGCCTGAAATTTGGCTATGCAACAGTTGGTGCCAATCTGCTTATAAAGGAAATGCTGCTGAGGCATAGTCTTCTTACAAAAACAGGGCACGAGGGCTTCATTATTAAGTGTTCAACAACAATCCTCAGCTCGGTGAAGAGAGTCCTGAAAAATCAGATTTAAAGAGTGTTTTAAAATCCTACAGCGTTTATCAGAAGTAAGTATCACCTAAATCTATCTTCTTCCTTCGCTTCTTTTCTCAACACCCCACAATCTTTAGATCAACTCAGTATCTTCCAAGAGCTTCAGAATTCTTGTCCTTTAAACATCAACATTTGAATTAACTTTAATTCAGCAGCTTCCAGCCAAGGACAGATATAAAGACAGCAGAAAAATTACACCTTCAAGCAAAACACAAACCCCCGCTATTAAAAAAAAAATAAAATAACGCTTTATCAGAAGTAGTGTAAGGAGTTGGGAGGTAATTGTGTGTTTGTGCTGCTTCTTGACAGATTGCAAGAACCCTGCGCTCTAGAAGCAAGTATTAGAAGACAGGCATGAGAAATAAACGCCACACCACCAGTTTCCCTTAAAACTACATAAATGCGAGCAGAACATCTTGGATAACGTAACTTTCAATAGAAATAGTTTGAGTATTGTACAACTTGAATTATTTTTACCAAAGTAGTAAAGTGCCTTCAGAGATACTTTTTTTGTTACCAAAAAATCTACTAAGATGAAATAGTTATTTCTTACAGAATAGCAGGGAACGGGAGGAGATTAAGTTTACGATTCTCAGACCTGTCTTTGCATACCATGGCAGCCAAAGCCGCTCCCTTGGTACTTTAGCAAAACCTTTTCTATTAGAGTAGTCATCAGACTGGCAATTACGTTTATAAAATCTTATGCTATGCAATGCTTGTCATAAAAAACACTGACCTGAGCAAATCCTCACAGAAATATTTATAGTTTCAAAGTTTAAAGCAATAATATTGGTGTGACCAACTTTCAAACAAAATCAATAAGGCTCTGTTTCAATTATAATTAACCTGACTTACGAATTTAACTAAAGGAGGTAATGAACGTGTTTTAAGATCATCCAAAGATTTTTTTCTGTCAACATTAATACAAGTTCATAAGTGCCTGTTCATGTATAGACTTAGCCTCAGATAGACCTAGAATCTAAAAATAAGTATATCTTTCTGGAAAATGGTTGCAGAACAATTAAAGAGACCTCCTTCTCCCAAAGCATAGTTTTAATTATGCAAGCATGTTCTGAAAGCTCACATTCAAGGATGGTGGTACATTTCAGAAAAGTTCAGTCACACGAAATGAATGTAACCTTGAACCAGCTTTTTTTTTTAGCATCCAGGTGTATTCTACATTCTATAATTACCATTTGCAGATTTAGTATTATAAGTTGCACATTCATTTTACAATGAAAAATTTCTAAAGCCTAGACACTGTGCAGTTAAACATTAACTTCCGAAATCAATTTAGTACTTACCGACAGTATGGATTTCGCCGAGAAGAGTAGCGTAATGTAAGAAATCTATAGTAAATGAATGGCTGGAGCAGACTCCCTTGCCCACTGAAAGAGAATAGAAAAGTAGAGCTTAATACTGACTAAAAAACACCTCAAAAAACAGGACTTTTCTTAATAAAAGCAAGCAAACTACTTAGGCTCAAAAAAAGCTAGACTGGGGTCACATTGTTTCAGATAATCTAGATCTGACAAAAAAAGTACATAACCATACACTTATGAAAGCAGAAACTTACATTATAGAATAAAACTGCTCAATGAAGCAGTTAAAGAAGTGCTGTTCTTGTTATATTTATCAAGTTTTTTTAATATGCTTTGGTTTTGGTGGTGGGCAAAGAATCACAGAAGCGATGGTGGATGCCTGTTCAGTATTAAGAACTGCTGGTAAAACACAGATATTGGCTGACATAAATGGTCCAGTTACAGCAAGCTTTTTCAGCTCTAACTGTAGCACTTTGAGTATCTGGACCATCTTTCTGGTGTCTTCTCAGAACACACTGGAAACTATTACGGATTTATTGAGATATTAATGCCAAGCTGATACCCCACTATTTCAGTGTAACTGAAATTAGGTTTTTATACTTTACAAAGCTGCTGTTCCACATGACGGTGCTGTAAAATAGTAAAAAGGTAGCATACAAACCATACATAGCAAAACACAGAAATACCATGAGTTTAATTTTAATGACTGAAGCTTCTTTATATAGCACAATGTTAAAAAGTTCTGTTTGAAGTTGAATGTGACAGTTCCAGTAACTAGAGCTCCTTCAAGTATGAGCGATATCTTTACCCAGAAGAAAAAATAGAAAGTGGAAAGAGGAGTGAGCTACAGGAGGGGGAAAAGAGAAAATCTTGCACCTGTACAGTATTTACAAGCAATTTAATATTCTAAAACAGTTAAAGAATAAATTCTCACAATAGCTGTGTTTAACCATTATACAGTTTTTTTAAGTTATATGATCTTTTATAAGCTTCAGTATCTACTAGTTGACATTTCAAATAAGAACACTTCATATAATAAATCCTCCTAAAGAGAAGTTTAAAGCACTTTAAAGTTTGGGATACTGGATACAGAGTGTATCTGTCAGTTGGTAAACGGCCGTAAATGAAACGGAATCCTTCAGAGCTGAAGCATTGAAGTATACAGCTGACACATCAAAAGATAAAGGCAAATTATGCATTCTATCAACTTCCAAGAAGATAAAGCCTCTCTTCTGCTGTCTGTGAGACCACTCAAGACAAATCCTCTCACTGTGCTATGACTTGTATAGAACAAAGGGCATTATTCCCCCTCCAAATATTAAAAGGTGATGACCCAAACTTCAGTGACTGGCAGGTCATTATGCCTATATGACTTCAGTAGGATTCCAACATGTGTACGCTCAAGATCCCTAAAACTAATTCAACAGGCTGCACAGCAGGCAAAAATGAATGGAATCAATAAAGAGACAAGGGTCACTGGTCAGAAGTAACACAGGAGAGGACAAAACCTACTCCTGCTTGCCCACTTCTAGCACAATGAAATTTCATGCCACTTACATTTCTGGAATGTAATAGTCAAAAATAAGAGTTTACTTTCAGTGAAACTGAAGAACTTAATATTCTATTACGCTGACCAAAATTAAACTTACTGAACACTGTAGGAGAATGCAAGTTACTGACATGAAAAACTCTTATTTGACCCAACGTCACCCATGCTATGAAAGGGAAGGGTTTTTTGGTGCTCCAAGTTATATCAGAGTGAATGCTTTTTGATGTCATGATGCACCAACTTGAGAAGTTTAGGAATCGCATAAATTTTAACTCTAAGTCAAAGCCTTGGTCAGCCAGAACTATACAAATGGAGATCTGTGACCCACAGAAAACTCACCTGCAAAAAGTAATCTTGTGTAGAAAGTTTTTGATTCTGAAAATATTTATGGCAATTCTTACCTGAAGAGCATAAAGACCGTAGCTGGCATCAGGAAAATTTCATTGCAAGCAATGAATTTTAGAATGTTCTGTTGATTAGCATTCAGTTTCTCTAAAAGATTTCTCAGAAAGGGCAGGCTATTTGAACTCCGTGCCTTTAGAGAAGAAAAGCACAAAGAAATCAAAATACTAACAATTATCATTTACAATTCATTTCAGCATTTTAATACTAGATTCTTTAAAGGTATTGAAATTAGTATCTCAAAAAAAACTACCAGAAGCTTGGAACTCCATAATTACATAGAGTTCAATTAAAAACACGAGGTGTTGCAATTCCCTCACCCACCCATATTAGGTTCAACAAGCCTTATTCTGTCCACTAGGAGGAAGCACCTACGGTAGCAAGATAGCCCAGTTAGAAACACCAAAGGCTGGAGTTATATTAAGCTGCACAAGGCAGTTCATTGAGCAGCAGGTCCAACTGGAACCTCACCCTGCAGTTTGTTATTTTACTACTGAAATAGAATGTTAAGTTTCACAGGCTATGGGTTAGCTTGAAAAGACATGTCTTAAGTTTCAACTTAACTGTTACATAGCTTTTTCTTCCTTCAAAGAACAGCATTTGAAGAAGAATTAGTGTCAACTCCAACATATCACTGAATCATAACAGAAGGGGATGGGGGGAATCCAACCCCAAAAAAGACTTCTCTCTCTGCTGAGATTCCATACTACAATTTCACTGACTCCTCCAGCGTAGCTAAAGGAAACCACAGCTGCAACTCAAATCTGTTTATAAACCCCAAGAATACCAACAGTATTAATTGTATCATACATCATATCATACTTACATCAAGAACCTTCATTGTATATGTGGCAGCATGAAGCAAAGAGAACAGCAGAACTGGAAAAATACTCACTGAAGCAAGCGCTAAGGAAAACTATAGGTTGCACAAGTGCTTCATTTCTCCGTGATGTTATGCTAACACACAAGTCATAGCGTGATGTCTCTTTGCAAGACGTTGGCTGGAACGACCTAGACTGGATTAAGATGTGTGTATGTCTAACATATATATTTATAGCTCTTCCTCTGCTTCTTACACCTCTTCACTATGCATTTTTATTAACTTCAATATGTGGATGTATGCAGGTATGTAAAAGTATTACATACAGCATTACACACCAGTGCATTTCTGCTGAAATGCATTCTTTCTGCACGAAAGGCACACATAAGGTTACTACTTAAAATATGTAATCATAATATTTTTTATTAAGAGATGCTACAAAACGCATTTCTTTACCAAAGAACATGCAGTTGCCAGCCATCCAGATTTTAGAGAGCAAGAATGTAGACATTCCTCTGACAGAGGCATTTTAAGAGTAAGATATTAAGCATACATAGAAAGTGGCACAAAGAAAAAAATCAGTTCTTACATGTCACCTTTGACAAGCCACAGGAGTAAGTCTTTTTTGCAGACTTTATCTATTTAAAAACTTATCTGAAAAAGCTACTACTGAATAATTGTTTCTCTACATGATATATGTCCTACTTACAGTGAGGAATAATATAAGCCATGTACTAGTAATAAATGAAAGTTACCAACTTCTCAAAGTATCACTTGAGGCTGGTCATAAAATACACCAAACGTAAGTCTCAGGAAAAGAAAATCTAAGTAGCCAGAGACTGCAACGCACTAGTTATAGAAGTTATTAACCTGAATATGGATCAATCAACATAAGCCTCTCCTATTTTACATAAAGTATGTTCTATGAATAGCAAACATATTCTAGTTTAAACTAGTTTTTCAAATCACAAGTGATGAAAAGAAGCAAGTTTTGAAGATATGTGAAAACATTACCAGGATGACACAAGTAAAGGATACTTGTAACAGGGTAGGAATTCACAAAGATAAGAGAGTACAGCAGGTAGTGGCAGCTGTCCTCCAGCAAAGCCTGGGCCAGAAAGGCCCTGCTCAGCTGGAAGTGCGGTAGCCTCTGGTGTAGTCGGAGGGCACTAGTGAGAGCATTTGCCAGCAAGGCACGCTGATAAAAGCTTGCTGCTTCATGCAACCTGCAAATCATCAGAGGAGATGTTACCATATGAACCAAGCCCCTGCTCAGACGTTTTCCACCATTGAGAATTACATCACAACCTGTGCATCGCACAATACCTGAAGTATTTCTATTATTGTACATAAGCACTATTACCAAAATACAACTCAAAAACTGGAAATACTGACTTACTGCCAAAGGTAAAGCTCCTCAATATATTACTCCATAACTACACATTAAAACGTACATTTGCCACTTGAGTTACTCAACACATTTCCAAACACACCTAAAAGTGTTTTAAACCAATCTAAAAATCTATAAACTGTTCTGACAAGTAGAAATTTACCCTTACATGAAACACATCTCTATGAAGAGGGAGTGTAGTTACTTCATAAATTTTCATGCAATTGTACAATACTATAATACATACCCTAGAAGAGGCAGGACAAATAAAGCTGAGCAGTAAACTGTGAACAAGCGGGAAATCCACATTGCTGTATCCAACTTGTTAGCCATCAGGAATTGCTACATTAGAAGAAAAGGAAAAACCCAACCCCCACAGAAGTTGGTATCTTAATATTTGCATACAATGAACATTCTTCCCTTCTATATTAAATTCCAACTCTCTCTCCAACTTCGAATAGAAGCAAATTATAGCTTGAAGCAAAGAGCATGCTTTTGTTCTGCATGAAGTTTGACTCACACGATGTTACTAACCAGATAAAAAATAGCTAGAGTGCCTCAGAATCAAAAGGCTCTTTTGTACTTTACCAGAAATACAGAGGTAAGACCTTGCATGGAGGTAGCTTTTCTAAAGAAACCAACCTCACAAAACAGCCAGCTTCAAAAATGTATCATGCAAGGTCTTTAGACCTGACTGACTTTTGCATCTATTGCTTCAAGCTTCCTTTTAGAATACACTTCACCCACCTGTGGCTACATCTCCATGCTTCTTATAGAGGGGTGGGGAAAGAAGGAGTCAAGTAAAGTTAGCATAACTACACCATAAGGAAAGTAGCATCATTTTGGCCTACATATTATTGGCCTCAAAAAAGGAAAAAAAGCATTTAATGGTAATCTGGCACCTCTCCTGTTGATAAGCTCTCCTTCGCCACAGCCCTCTTCACACCTGATGTACTCCCGGTACCAGAAAGGCCCTAATGAAACACAGCATTCTTTTTTTTTGGCTATTAGGTGCCTAAGAATCCAAACATCAGCTTCTTTTCACCTGGAAGAGCTCAAATTTTTATTTTTTTTACGAATTTGAACCAGCTTTTCAAGACTGCTGTTTTCCTCTGTGTTTCTAGGCCCTTTTTATGAAAGTGACCGGAAATTAACCTAAGTAACCTGCAAGGGTCTTCATATCGTGACCTACTGACTGACTTGCACGATATAGACACAGACACATAGATGCCGCCGCGCGGAATTAGTTCCGATCGCGATATTTCCAGGAGCGGCGGCGCAGGAAAGGCACGTTTTCAACCCGAAAGTGGAAGCGCCGCTTCCCCCTGCCGGCGCCCGGGCAAGCAGCCGGCCCGTCCCGCCGTTCCAGCGGGACCCCGGAGGAGCGGGGCGGCCGGCCCAGCACCCTCACACCCCGCCCTCACCCGGGCCGCCGCCGCGGCCTGCTCCCCCCCTCCACCGCCGCCGCCGGGGGCTCCTTACCACGGCTCCGCCGCCGGCCCCGCCTTGCATGGGCCCGTTCTGCGTGGAGTCCGCCATGGCCGCACCTGCGGGGAGAGAAGCGCCTCAACTCGGGCCGCCGCCTCCCGAGCGCCCGGCCGCGACCCGCCGCAAACGGCAAAGCACCGCCGCCACAGCCGCGCGCTGCCCGGATACAGTCCGACGTCACTTCCGTTGCGGCCTGCCGGGCAATGTAGGCCTGGCGACGTCACGGTGACGTCACGAGGCCTCGTTGGGCGGTGGCACTCCCTGGAAGGGGGGAGCGCGCGCGCCGGGAGGAGTGACGTCATGAGGCTCGTTAGTGATGTCACCGGGGGTGAAAAAGGTCACAGTGCCTCCGCCGCTTCCCCGGTGCTGCAGTAGGACGGTGATGTCACGCAGGAATGACGTGATGTGCAAATGATGGCGCCTCAAGCTGTGACCGTGTGTTTTAGTGTTGCTGGTTCCTGTGGTGGGTTGGGCCGGGCTGGGCGCCGAGGTGCCACTGAAGGGGTGGCCTTGCTCCGCACAGAGCAGGGAGAGAGGGAAAGAGGCTATGGGTTTAGAGGAAACTAAGCTACTTTGAATGAAATATTAGCAATAATTAAAAAAAATAAATAACTGTATGCAATATGTACAAAATCTCATCAGGCTCACGACAGGAGGGACGCTGAGGTGCTGGAGCGTGTCCAGAGAAGGACAACAAAGCTGGTGAGGGGTCTGGAGCACAAGTCTTATGAAGAGCAGCTGAGGGAGCTGGGGGTGTTCAGCCTGGAGAAAAGGAGGCTGAGGGGAGACCTTATCGCTCTACAACTACCTGAAAGGAGGGTGTAGCCAGGTGGGGGTCTGTCTCTTCTCCCAAGTAACAGGCAATAGGACAAGAGGAAATGGCCTCAAGTTGCGCCACGGGAGGTTTAGATTGGATATTAGGAAAAATTTTGTCACAGAAAGGGTTATCAAGCATTGGAGCTGGCTGCCCAGGGAAGTGGTTGAGTCACCATCCCTGGAGGTGTTTCAAACACAGGTAGACGTGGTGCTGAGTGACGTTGGTTTGGTGGTAACTTGTCTGTGTGAGGTTAATGGGTGGACTTGACGATCTTAAAGGTCTTTTCCGACCTAGACAATTGGTCTAGGTTGGAAAATTCTGTGATTCTGGGATTCGAAGCTCTCAGGATGACGATCGTGTCACTGCGGGCACTGAGAAAGTCCCAGACTAGACTCAGCAACGGACAGGAACTGGATTCAGGAACACACGGACTGGGATCAAAGGTCAGCAACGATGATGGGGGGACAAAGCGGAAGCCACCAGCTCACTCTGCAACACGTAGCACGCACCATTTGCAAGGTCTTGGAAAGGGTTCATCCTCCCCTTATTAATCTGACCCTTGTCGTAATATTGATTTTTTTTTTTTTTTAATTATCTGTGACAGATAGCTATGAAAACATGTTTCTGTTCTCACCTGGAAGTCTGTAAATCAGCAGAAATGGTGTCAAAGTAAAAGAAAACAAAGCGCGGGCCTCAAGGCCAACACCTTTCTTCGACCTTTAGCTGCTGTAGCCTGGTGGGGTTTGTCCTCCTGGGTCTCTCTCAAGGATGAGCAGCAGGTTCCCCCTTCTGGCAGCCAGGGTTCCAGGACAGCAAGCCATCTGCTCCACTTTGCAGTCATTCCCAGATGCTTTCGATATACTCTTTAGCAGTGGAAAAAAAAAAAAGACATCTTTTTGTGACCTAGGATGTTGGAATCAACATCCGCAATCGGCATCATTTCTGGCTTACAATGATTAAACTTGAAGATTTATTGGAAGAGACTTGGGAAGACATGAGAAGAATGTCTAATGAAGTATGTTGAGGAACAATAGAGGAGTCAGATGATAGGGATTCTAATACCATAACAAGTATACTAAGGCTTGAGGCTAATTAACACTTTTTAAAGTGAAGATGCAGAACCTGATTTTCCACTTCTTTTCCCAGCCACTCGTCTCTTACTAAAAGTGGCTGCAAAGTAGGCACAGGAGCTACCTGCTGGTTTGGGACCATTTTTCTACAGGTGGAGGAGACTCTATGGGTAAACAGCACCAGGGAATTAGGACTCTCAGTGTGTTTGCTGCGTGTTCTCAAATGTGTAATAAAAAGACTGACAAACACTTATCCTAAACCAAAATAAAGGCTCTGAATATTGCCCCAGTAAATTAAGTTTAATCATTACCAGATTATTTCCTTTATTACAAAAGAAAATATTAATATATCCATGAGATTTCTTTAGATGCAGCTGAAATGTGGAAATACACATCAAAGACCACCAGATGTTTAATGCTGCCAAACCGAAACATCACAAGGGAAAAAACCTTCTGATCAGTCTTCAAGATTGTGTATTTCTTAAGTGGACCTAGGATGACAAATCCACGTCTTTACCAGGAGTGCTCATTTGTTCATTAGCATTTGTAGTTTAGGAGGGACTGAATACATGCTGCATGCAGAACATTCATTTCTAGAGTCTGGTTTGCTGTCTGTCAGTCATAACACAAAAATTTCTATTTTCTTTTTACTAAAGTTGTCTTTCACAGATTGACCTTAATTTCATTTAAATAACTGTTAAGCCATTGTTTATTCCCAAAAGTTGATGGCTTAAAAATGCCATACTTTGGAAAACCTGATAAGGAATATCACGCTTGGCCCTTTGCAGCCAAGATGTCCCTTTGGTTTATATCAATGTTTCTTTTCCCAACTTTTCCCTTCACTTTTGTTCTGTTTCCGTTGTCACTTCCTATTCGATATAGTCTCTCCTGTTGAGCAATTCAGACCATGCCACTGTTCGCTTTAACTTGAGAGAAGACATTAAATTATACCTTAAGGAATCGAGGTTCAGCTATTGGCTTCTCCCTGTCCCAGTTCTCCCAATATGGCTCTAATGTTGCTGATTGAGCAGAGAGGAGGGGCAGGAATTGATTCCGGTGTTATTAATGATTTGATTTCCGACAGCTGTTAAGGGGATTCTTCTGAACCATCAAGGCACCAGTTTGCTTTCATTGATGATTGATAGTCTAGGTATTTAGAAGCGCGTCATTGCAATTGCTGAGGGCTTATCTGCCTCATTAGCAGCATGGTCCCGTTTCTTCTCCGTGGCAATCCAACGCAATCAGCACAGACAGATCTGAAACTGTAACTAACACAGCTCTCTCTTTCCCCCTCAAGTAAATTTATAAGCCTATCAGAGAATTATTGGCAGCAATGATACCTGGGATCAGCGCTCTCTCAACTTAAAAAAATATGGATGCTTAAGCATATACACTTACTTCCACTCACCTACTTTGAAGGAAAAAAATAACCCCACCACCTTAGTTTGTCTGTAAAATAATTCGTAGAATCACAGAATGGCAGGGGTCAGAAGGGACCTCTGGAGATCACCTAGTCCAACCCCCCTGCCAGAGCAGGGTCACCTAGAGCAGGTTGCACAGGAACGTGTCCAGGTGGGTTTTGAATATCCCCAGAGATGGAGATTCCACCACCTCTCTGGGCAGCCTGTTCCAGTGCTCTGCCACCCTCAAAATAAAGCAGTCTTTCCTCATGTTGAGATGGAATTTCCTGTGTTCCAGCTTGTGCCGGTTGCCCCTTGTCCTGTCACAACATCACTACGAGTTAGATGTTCAATGAAGATTTTGGGTCAAAAAGGTTGATGATTTACTTGTAGGCACACAAGCAATAGCCTAGCTGGGCTGGAAGCAGAGTCCACAGTTCACCACCTTGCAGCATGGAGCACTTGAGGTTCAGAAAATGATTTATCTATTTTGTCCTTCTTGATTTGAAAGAAGGTACTGTTGCTAACATCTGTATACAGTTTTCATTTGTTTCGAATGAAAGCGAGAACATTCCTCCAAGGTCGACAGGACTGCAGTTCCTTGTAGCCAAACTAGCTCCATTATTTGTATCAGTAGTGTATAACGCAAAGCTAAAATAAGTTTCTATGCAAATTTGTAATGAACAATTTGGTTCTTGTTTGTGGTTATCTCAAGCTGGCTGTCCAAATCTCAAGAAACAATAAAGGACATCGGGTCAATGCTTGTTACATGTTTCAGAAAAAGAAACAGAAGTCTTCTGTCTCTCTCTACCAGATTGCTTTGTGATTTTTGCTCGACGGTCTGTAGCAATATCAAGCATGGTCTTCTTTCTTTTCCCTCACAGCTGGAGTTTCCATTTACTCACCCTTCCTGGAAGGATTACGCTTTAATCACTGAGTGCCTGCCAAAGCAGTGAAAAAGAGAAACCACAACCTTTTCGAAGATGTGCAAAATTGGAACGTATTCCTTCCAGCTGCTTTCTGTGTAAGCATCTTCATAACTTTCAGCATTTTGGTATATCCCTGAATTATTAAGATACGTGACAAAGAAGCTGCAAGTGTAAGCTTAAGATGATACAAAGAACTGTGATAAATTGATATATATCTTTTTAGAGATTGGAGGTATGGCACAAGGCTTGGCATGTGATTGAATTGGAGAGCAGCCTTACCAGGGTATTTTATTTGCGATGTCCAAGCCACTAAGGACATGAAAAATACTGGAAACTTAAGAATGGAAAGAAAGATGGGCAAGTGTTCTTCTAATAAATTCAAGGAAAGTTAGGAAGATTTTAGAATTCTGCAGCAAGAGACCGTATCAACAAATGGAGGAACACGGTGAATTATCGATGTGAACTTTTGACTACCTGTACTGCCTGATTAGAAATACCGCAGCAGGAAAGATTGATAAGCATCCTCTTGCAAGCTTGAAGAAGTGTCTGGAAGTGTATTGATCAATGCTGAACTCAATACTGACTTGTTGGTAAAAAGCTCCTTTTCTGAGGTTACAACGAAGGAATAAAAAGAGGACAAGAGACAAAACCCCAAAGCTGTGAGCTTTCCAACGGAGGAGTTGAGTTCGTGATGCAAGGAATGTGAGCTGTATAGAAATGTGCAAAGAAATATTCCCTTTCTGAAACGCTGTCTGGTTATATGAACTGAGCAAAAACCCCACAAAGTCTGGCAACAGTAACACTTGACACGGTACTGCACTAATAACTAAAGACTAATGACACTATAATCTGTGGTCCTGTCTTTTACAGCAGAGATATTCATGAACAGGGTTACATTTCTGCCACTTATTCAGCAGAAGCAGATGTTTGCAGATAGATAATTAGGGTTGCAAGCTGTATAAACTGAATGAAAATGAACCATCCAGAAATGTTCAGCTTTTATCTGAAGGTCACACAAGCCAAGGACTTCCCTCGACATAAGCCTACCAGTCAGAATGTGGGGAATCCCACCCCATTCACATACAAAACTTGTCTCGCAACTGGAGCAAACGGGGGAGGGGCTGCACAGGTTTTGTTCTCTGCACCCCAAAGCTGCCTCTGGTTTCATCCGTAAGCATCTTTAGCTGTTTGTTCCTGTCTGTCAGTATTGCCTGCACTCTTAAGATCATTACAAAAGTACTTAGGCAGTAAATGTTTTACAGGTATATGTAGAAATCCTTATTAAAATTAGAGGAGGCTTCAGAGAGAAGCTTTTGATTTTGGACAGTTTTTGGACAGTTTTGGACAGATTATGTCCAAGACATAATCTGGTATGTCTTCCTAACCAGGGTAGGTTCCAGTCGTCTCATTTATTATATTATAATAAGATACCACATAGCAGGTGCTGAATTCTCAAAAGCACTTTTCAGTACAGATAAACTCTGAAATCGGTAACTTTCTGCACTCTTTGTGGGATCCCATTCAGAAATTCAGTCACAGAAAACTGGATGGATGATGACATGATAGGGATACGTGGAAATATTTTTAACATTTGATATTTGATATTAAACTGTTAAAACACAGTGGACTGACACGTCTTCTGTAGACATTTTGTTGCTTTTTTTTGGAGGGGGGTATTTTTATTCATTCACAGCATATCCACTTCCAAACATAGGAGGCAAATGCTCCAAGGGTTCCAGTTTGTATAATTAATCCCTCTATTTTTTATTTTATTCTATATAATTTAATTATAGTTATCTAGGTTTATAATCATTGCCAAAAAAAGTATATGCATATTTTATCCAACTGTTTTTTTGTGGCCACCGATAATCAATAAGAACTTAGAACTTAGAAAAGATAAAGAATACATGGAAAGACAATCAGGTTAATTAGATTTGTCCTTCCAAGCAGTCATAGGTAAAGTCCATCCATTTAAATCTGATCTAATCATGTGCTGAAGTGGCGTGAAATTGAATGAAATCAAGCTGTCCATATCCCAGAAAATGTTCTTACTGAGATATAAAAATCCTCAAGGATACCAATTAGTCAGATAGTCTACTGATAAGTCAAGGATAAGTTTCTCACTCAGTCGTAATGCTTCCGATTTATATATTGACCACGGTGGCTGGTAATGGAAGCGTATTCTTTGAGGCTCATAACTTCTTATTGAATTCAGCCTTCCGTGTTATGACTTTTGCAGAAAAGAGCTATCTTACATTTCTTTGGCAATCTTTCGTTGCTTATATATAGCCACTACTAATTACTTTATTAGGAAGGTAAAGTGCAAGGGGGTTAGGGTTCAGGGGGGGTATCTGGCATTATAAAAAGGAAATTATAAGCAATCGAGAGAGGGTCATGAGTAAAATGAAGAGTTAAACACAGAGCAAGATTATTGACATGGATGGCAACTTCTGAAATATAGTGTAATGGTGTATCAGGCAGTGGCGCAGGAGGAGGCGCACAGGGAATTCAGGGAATGTGTAGAAAACTGTACTCACTGTTAGCTTCTTCACTGAGGTTTAATGAGGCTTTTGTTGAGTTATACCATATATTCTTATTGATAAGAATATTGGTGAGTTGCACGCTTCTGCAAAGTAAGCGAATGTCCTTGATCTCATTTTCCTAATCAAAAGATAAAACAGAGATTTTAAGAAGATTATTCTTTGACATACATAAGGCTGTCTTACATTACAGTATTGTCCAACAAATAGTTTTTTGGTAAGGTAAGATAAGACGTCTGGAACCTTTGTTTTCATCTTCATGGATAACATTAGGTAGAGGGTCTCAATTAAAAACCTTGATATATTAAAAATTCTGGCAAGCTTGTCATGTGATTCCTTCAGAGCTGATTGTCTGCAGCAAGAAACAATGTGCAGATGTAAAGTTTAAAATAATTCTGACAGGAACAGGAAAAAAGTTGTGGAACTTTGGCTGACATGACAGAATTCACATTGCAATGACTGCATGGGTAATTAATATCCAGGGAAAGATGCTTAAAGGAAAAGGAACCCAGCCAGTGCTGAGTACAATTGCCATGATAGCCTGTTGGGGAGGCAGAAGCTCTGAGATGTCCTCAACAGGTAAAGTCATGGTGGGTGAGGTAGGAAAGACGTTGGGCCACAGAGAGTCATTCACACGAAGGGTTTTAAGCAGCTTTGTAAGATTAAGACTGGCAGGGTGGATAAAAAGGAAAATGCGAAAAGATGGTGAAAAGGGAAAGGTGTGATTTGCACAGTAATTTTAGCATAAGTGGAAAAAAACAGAGAAATAGAGGTATTAAAATAGATAGAGAAACATCAGTAAGGAGAAGGTTAAAGTGTAAGAAGAAAGCTGTAGCAGGTAGTGGGCTTAGTGACAGGAATGTGTGAGAGAAATGAGAGAGGAACAATAAGAAAAGAGAGAATAATTTACATGCAGCGGTATATTGCTCAGAGGTAGTGGAATCTGTATCCTTGGAGATTTTCAAGACTCTGCTACCGCCCTAATTCAAGGGGGAGTTTGGAACACCTGGCCCCTGGAATCCCTTCCAATCAATATTTGTATGATCCTGTGAAAAGTCAAGGTCTTAAGCAGCAAAACTGAAGAAACTGGAGCGACCAGTGATGGGTGTGACATCCACCATTGTCAGGATAACAAATACATGATGGAATAGCAGGCGTGATTGCTAAGGGGTGCTGACGGAAAAGGACTCTTAAGGATTCATAGAAATTAAAGAGATGAGTAACAGTGAAGGTTAATAACAGAATAAATGTTCTCAGGAATTCCATCATTATGAAAAATGTTGATTTCTAAGATACAGATGACAGAATATAGGCTATTTGTAACCATACAGTGCAGCTATTCCAAAGTGTTAACACCTCACAATCTTCCTCATCAATACTGCATCAACAAGCTGAGCTGCTACATCAGTCTTGGTTTTGGAAATAATACAAATATTGTATGATAACCATCTATTGAAAATAACACTGGACTGAGCAATTGCAAGTTGATGTGGTTTAAAATAAATTGAAGAATAAACAAAAGATGTTTATCTAAGCTTGTTGTATTTTGCAGGTATATCCTTCAATAAATTAAGTTAGTGAGGTCATCTGTACAGAGGAAATCAAGTAAAGGTGAAATAAGAAAATGAAAATTATATATGCTGTAGCAGGATGTCTGTAATTCCTTCCCCTGTCTCTTAAAATGGCCAGGAGGAAAAAAAAAAGCTCAGTGTTAGGTAGTGTAGGCTGCTGGAGGAGAAGACAGGGAGGTTGCTACTGATGCCACCAGACTCACGTAGATCTGACTGAATACATACTAGAGAAAAGATATTGGAAATAAACATAATGGATGAGATTTCTTAATGTAACAAACAATTAAAAAATAAAAAATTAAATTGTAAATCAGCTAAAAGTCAATGTAAGTTTATGAAAGGTGTCAGATAGAGTTGTTTTTCTATAAAAAGGAAATGTAGTAGATTTCCGCTGTCTCATCAGTTAAAAAAATGGCATGACGCTGCATGTCACTGCTAGTGGAGATGGAGAAGAAAGGTACTAGAGGAACCAAAGGTAAGTAAGGAACTGGCTCTGGCAAAGATGACAAAGATTAAAAGGGCAAGACTGATGGGTACTTACTAATGTAGTTCCTTAAAGGTAAATGACAAGACTGTTCTTGTTCATTATGCTCATAATTGCATAATGGCACAGGTATTGGTATGGAGATAGGATTATCTGCACTGTTGCAAAGATAGGAGGCATCTTCAAGACAAATAGATTGCTTCATCATGCAGAAAAAAATCTGGATGCCTTCAAGAGTTTGAGAAAGAGAAACAAGATCAAATTCAGTAGCAGGAAACACGAAATCATAACCATGTGGTCTCAAGAAAACTGCTAGTGGAAAGAAGCATCATCTGGAACTGACCTAGGTGGAGCTGAAGGTACCAGACTACCAAAGCACGAATGTAAGCTGCCAAAATGCTAGGTGGTGCAAGGGATAAACAGGATCCTCTGGGCAATAGGAAGAAATAGGGAAATATTATTGCCATTGTATACGGCACAGATGAAACCTCATCCAGAACACACTGCACAGTTCTGGTGACTTAAGTTCAAAAACAAGGCACTGAAACAGAAGTAGAGAGAGTTGTATTCTTCAGGGGAATAGCTGATTTTATGAGAGGACAGTAGAAGAGAATTGCTTTGCATTAGTTAGGTAACAACAGGACAGGATGCAACTAGTTAAGCTGAAGTTGATACAAAAATAAATGGGTATAAATTGCTATTCATGTATTTAGAGTAGAAACAAGGAACCAAACAATCCTAACCAAACAATCGGAACCTGTAACAGTCTTCCAGTGAGAGCAGTGGAATTAAAACATCTAAATACTCTTAAAATGGAGTTTGATAAGTTTGTACAGCTTGACAACCCGGATGGTTCCTCCCGGGATGTTAAGCAGAAACTCTCTTTGAATCATCCTTAGAGGGTTTCAGTTAATTATATCCATTCATTGGGAGGCATGAAACACCATCGGACATTGTTTATACTGTTTGGGTTTAAAGGACACTACGAACATATCCACAAAAATGAAGAAAATGCCAGTGGTTAGTGCATCCTTTGAAATGTGCTGCTATTTTCATTTTTACCAGAAAAAAAGCTGATAGCGTTGACATGTTAAAATTCAAAATAATGATTAATTTTTCAGAGCAAAAATTTTTTTCCATCATGACGTTTTACTCAAACAGATGGAAAATAAGCTATTTTATGACTTCTTTTTTAAAAATAATCTCAAAACAAAAATGTATTCTGCAATTTCTGAGGGAAAACAGTTTTGCCGTTTTCTGTATGCTGGAAGAAATAATTTCTGAGGTTCTGTGACTAAAATGAGATGCCACAGATCTCATAGCCTATGGATCTCATAGCCAAATGATTAAAATTTCCGTTAAAACCTGCCCCCTACTTTGGAGCTGGAAACAAAAGCCTCTTAGAAGTGTCTAGAACACAAGTCACCAGGCAGGAGAAAGGTCTCTCCGTGCTGTCTCCAAGCACAAGGAAAAATCTTGGCTTTTGTCTGAATTTCCAAACACCAATGTCTCAAACTTCATTGAATCTTTCCAAAGGTGAAGTCCCAGTCTTTGGCGTCCTTTTGGATGTATTTTGGGCACCATCTAAGCCAAACAAGTCAGAACCCTGTTCATCAGGTGTAATTCCAAGATCAGCCTTTCCTCAGTACCATATGGATGCTTTGAGGCTAAGGCAGAGCGAAGCTGAAATATGGACAAAGAGGAGATCGTGGAACTTGCCCTCTTGAAAGCCACAACAAAGACGTGACGGTTTTGGCCAGGACACCAATTAATCACTCAATTAACATGATACCAACTTTCTGGAGTTGGTCCATGACCAAGATAAGGATGCTGTCAGAACTGTAGTCTTCAAAACATGGTATCCGTAACAGGTCTGACTGCCCAAATTAACCACAGTTCTATGTAAAATCTGCTTCCTCAAGAATATGTTCCAGTGCACCTGCTTTTATGAAGACCTCAGCTTAAAAGAAACAAATAAAAATGCTTTTCTGGGACAAATATGAATATTGATAACATTTGCTAATCTAATGACCTTACTATCCTTTGGTGGCAGTGTACTCTTCTAACTAATATATATGATCAGTCTACTTCACAACAGTTTTAAACCAGAGATGCCTCAGGCATAAACCATAAGATTTAATTATCTTCACCTGTGAGCATCAGCTCATGCAATAAAATAAAACTTGTGTCAATCAAATGTTTATTTGTCTTGGCTTTGCATAGTGCTTACCAGGGGATTTATCACTTAGCAATAAAACTGGAAAATAATAATTCAAAAGTCAAACACCGATGAGTTAAAAAAGAATATTAAAGAACATGTAGATCAAAAAAGAATATTAATAAGAACAAGTAGATCTGTCTTCTAACTGTAACTTCTGATTCATGTTACATTTATGAGTGAATCATCAAATTAATGTATTTCTATTCCTAAAGTATTTTTACTTCCATTAGAATATAATTTAAAATAGGCATTTGATATATGAAAAAAATATATATTTAGCATAGGACAATGAACAGCTTCTTGTCCTCTTTACTTGGCCAAATGCATGCTCATCATGAGGACACAAATGTCTTTTATATTAATCCTCTTATCAGGATGGTATCCTGTGTTCAGTGGGCAGCCCAGAGAAGAGACTAAATGCTGCAAAACTGATAAAAATGAGAATGGAGGGCCAAATGGTAGCTAAAGGGAAAAGTATGGTTAGTATCAAATATATTGTGTTATGCCAAAAGAATGAGCCATGGTTTCTCATCTCTTTTGAAGATGCCACCTCTTGCTCTGCAAAAGGTAGCTGGGTCAGAAGACAGATCTGTTTTCATCATGTCCCTGTCAGTGCTGGAAAACTTTGTAACCTACTTTGATGTGATAAGGACATCATATCAGGTGCAGTTCAGTTCTTCCTCTCACTAAACCCCAGTGGATGAATAAATCGGGGACCGCAACCTCGATAACATAGCAGATCACTAGTTAACTTATTTCTGAAATATATTTTGGAATTCTGGAGTTATTAAGACGTCTTACATAGCAAATGGGTGGAGAAACTTGGGTGAATTTCCTGTTTCTGCCATTTTCTCGGGGTTCGATTTAATGGAGATTTAGAGCATTATGATCTGATAATTTGTATTCCACGTGTACTGGAACTGCAACTTCCTACGATGCCTTTCAAGTAAGTTCATTCATGATTATCCAGATTTCTAATTACGCAGAAACTGGGTTGCGTCTACTCATTGTTCTTGAGAACTAAACGGGGCACTTCGTTTGTATTTTTTCAGTAAACGCTTACAGGTGCACTTAACTTGGTTGATATAACCCCCCTTACTTCAGGCAGGGCCTCAGACTGCAAAAGCCCAGGAAGGAAAAAAAACAAGACTTTTTTTCATCTGGGCAAGTGCAGAATTCAGCAAAGCCTTAATAGCCCCATTTGAGGCCGTTAGAGGTGGCGATAACAAAAGCAGTAAAGCACAGAACGATGATGTTCGCAAAATAGTAGTGATAAGTTCTGTTCATCGTTTATTATATAATTATCTCAAAATTTCATTGGTGACCCTCGCACTAAGATTCTTCTTGTTTAAAGTATAAACCAATCTAACACTGCAAAAAAGGTCACCAGAAATGAATAGTGAATAATATTTGTGACAAGAAGGGTAGTTAGGAGAAGTATTTAATATATTGAAGGACTTTTTCAGTGGTGTTGGCATCCGAGTATTGCTGGCATTTGCAGATGTAGAATTGCATGATATCTTGAAGGAATGGTATTTCTCAAAGAACAGCGAAGTTTACTAGGAACCAGAAATAGTGCGGGGGGGATTTCTTCTTAAACTCTTAAGGGGACTTTCATGCTATTTATCTATTCTTTTGAAAATGGAACACACATGCCATCTAATCACGACTTCCTCGGATTCTGAAAGACCAATAAAAGGGGCACATTGATACCCAGTGAATAGAAAGACAGTATTGCGTTTTGGATTTGATCTCTTCTGTGCGTTCTTTATATTCAACCCATAATATTCAAAGATTGTTTTCATGAACCTAGCTTGTTCAGTCGCTGGTCATCTGATTTCATTCTGTTCTGGAGATCAGTGTGAATAGTTTTTCTTTCTTATTTGGGTATTGAGTATCAAGCCATCTAGTTTGAGAAATGCTTTAAATGATGTCTACCATATGTATTAGTTATACACAAATAGAGATAGTGCTTCAATTTCTATCAATTGCTAAGAGCTTTGTCAGTGATGCTATCAGCTGAGATCAGTTTGAGTAAAGGCATTAACATCTGCTATCAAAGCAAAGCTTTATTTTATGAAGAATAAGCTTCCCAAGGCTAATACCAAACAGTTAGGTGACTTGGGATTAATCTTTGCTTAGATCTCGTCTCTAGAGACCTACTGTGAAATCTTGTTTCAAAATCATAAGTGAAAATCAGTTCAGTGGTTTCGTACTTTTTCCTTGTAGATATTTGTCTAGGTAACAAAATCACCACACAGTTCAGTGCGTTTATCAGTCCAAAAGTAAAAGCAGCTAGAAAAGACAAATATTTTTCTAGATGAAATAGAGTTTGAGTTACATTTCAAGCTACAGCAAAACCCATGGATGAGAGACGCTCAGTTTCACACCTTTTGTGCTACTGACTTGCATCATTAAATGAGCAGAAATGACGGCACCCCTATGCCTTAGTATCATAATGGTTAATGAGGATGCTGAAAACACATCCTTACAAAATGCAATGCCAATCTTAATTCAAAGACCTATCTGCAAAGATCCTTTTCCTGCCTCTTTAGGAAAGTCATGGACTCCTGGCCACTCTCTGCAGTCCATCCCACACAGACAGTCATCCAGCAGTCCCTAGATAAGGTTGTGTTGAAGATACTATGTGCACCTTGGACCAGGTTAGGAAGTATAAATATGAATGATATAGATTCATGTGATGACACACCATCATTTCTCATTGCAGCAGAAATCCAGGGTAGTCAGGGTGAATCTCGGGGCATTTAAACTGCTTAATAAAAAAGATGCAGAAAGTGAACATGAGCGGTCGTGGTAGATCATCCACACTGCCAGCTCCTCCTTTGCTCCTTGGCCCTGCTTTAGGTTGCTCCCATTAACTTTCTCCAAAGCAAATACTTAAAGAAGTCAGAAAGCAGTGTGGACACAGGTTGTTTGGTCATTTGGACTCAGTCATACTGCTTAGTCCTTTTTGATTTAGCGGTGTAGACTACCTGGCCTATCAGTTATCACCCAGCCGCGAATACACGGGCACCTTCTGCAAATATGGCTCTTGCCCATTACTGAAACTAAGAAGCCAAAGGGATAATGCAAACCCTGTATTCTGGTCCTTTTTCTCCATGTCCATGTCATGCGCTAGGCTCAGAGTGGCTTTATCGATGGGACATTTTAACTGGGGAAATCGACTCTGTGCAGTTCCTGCTAGTTTTCCAAGAAATTTCTCAGCATAAGGGAAATTTCCTGCTCAAGATCCAAATTGATATCTTAATAATTACTGCACTAATTAAAGATGATTCTACTGCAAGATTTTTTTAAATAAAAGCTGTAACCCAACGAAATCTTATTCATACTCTAAACTCTGATTCCATCAGAACGGAGTTAGTTTCTCCTGGACGTTTGACTGCATGGTAGGAAATTATTTGGTCCAAGGCTTTTACCTAATAACTTTTCAAGATCCACACAAAATGAGACAATCAGGATAAGAACTTACTCCTCCTTTCAGGTGTTTATAAAAGCCTGTATGAGGAAATGACTATTTCAACATAAGTAAGTAAAATGTCCCAGGGTCTTTTCTCTGGAAATATGGATAAAATATGCAACTCTGCCTGTATACTCTGCCAGGACTACTTATTGGGAACAGTCCCGGGTACATATTTTCCTCCCAAATTATGCCCATCTCTGGGAATGGGCCAAAACCCTGCCAACGAGCACTGAAACGATTGACGAGGTATGGGCAAATACAGGCCACTTAGATACAAAAATGATTCGAAATGTTATTCAAAAACAAATAAAATCACAGGCAATTACAGTGGTTAGTCTTTAATCCGTACCATCAGTCTGGCTATCGCCGCACACAAAGACCAGCCGTATCCTGCCATCAAGCTGTCCACAAGCTCTTTTTACCAGAGAAAAACAGACATATGATCAGATATATTTTCCTAAGATGCCGCGCAGTACACAGCCACGTAATTGCATTATGCTGCTGGTCCTGACTGTAAGCAATGAACCTGGCAAGGCAGGGTTCTGGGCTAACTGTCCTAATGGGCCATTTCGGTTGTTTGTTTTCAATAAAAAACCTTCTGCATTGTATACCAAGATTTAGGGTCCTTAGAGAAAGTTGTTAAGCTCGATATGTTTGTAGTCCATTCTTGCAGCAGCAGCCTTAATGTAATACAGCAAATTTTGAAAGAAAGGTAGGGTATTTTAGTCTTATGTCCCAAATATTTGCATAGTTCCGTTCAAAATGTCTGTCTGTAACGCTGTGCTGAACGTGGCTGAGATAAATGCTGTGCATGGAGAAGGTAGGAGAGGCCTGTATTTTAATAAAAAGTATCATGATCCACTTTTTCCATTTATTCGAATAATGATTGAGTACAAAAGGGTTTGTTTCTTTCCTGGATGGTGAAGGGAATATTAGTCTGCCAATTGTGGTTTATTCAGACTATTAAATACCATCTGTCTGTGCACAGAAGGGTGCTACAGAAGACCAATGGCTGGATAATCAGTCTCCTGGTGAAGCCCCTGAAAACAGCCTGAGATTAAATGAGGGGCAGGAACCTGCAGGTGAGAGACTGCGATGCAGCGTGGTGGAGGTGTGAAGCAGGGATGCTCCTTGCTCAACCACCAGCCCCTGGTTTTTGGGAAAATAGGGTGGGGAGACGCCTCGTTTGTAAGTGCCAGCAGTGGTTAGCTGGGAGGTGCGCACCAGCAGGGGGGAAGTCCTGAAATGCTGGTCAACACATTTATATGCCTGTGGAGAAAATGCAATTACCTGGATACTTTCGGTACTTCGGCACATTTTGTGGAGGGCAACACACGTTCTAGGTGTTATGGTTTGAGAAACCCACAACAATTTATTATTGTTTAGACAATTATTCTCTCACCTGATGACCCCTCCTCACCCGGGAAGGGGAATTGGGGAAAAAACAAGGAAACACAAGGGCTGAAATATAAACAGATATAATAGAATAAGACTAGATAATTAACATTAATAACACTAAAGAACCAACATTGATCCTGATACCAATATAAAATACACAAGGGTTATACTCAGCCCATTCCATCAGCAGGAAGCTGTGCACTCCCAGCTGGGGACAGCAAATGTGGGACACTGCGAGCGCTGCGGCTTTGGGAGGAAGGGAAGGGCTCAGGGGTCCGGCACCGGGGCAAGGAGCTCTCAGGGTTACCGCCATCAAGGAAGAAAGAGAATTCCTCAGCAAACTTTCTAATGTATATTGAATGTGACGTTCACGGTATGAAATAATCCTGCTGGCAGCTTGGGTCAAGTGCCCGGGTCTCGCTCCTCCTCGTCCCCGCACCTGGCAAGGAGACTGAGGCAAAAATACTGAGACCTTGAAACCCACATACCATAGCTGGCTATAAGGTAAATATTTTCACAAACTCAGACACTAGAGTCTTCTAAAAGTGCAGTTTTCTGAAGCATTAGAAGAGAAATTAATCCTGTGTCACTCAAACCAGGACACTGGGTCACGTAGCAGGGAAGCTGCTGTGGTGTTTCTCTCTCCCTTCCCATAAACCCTGGTCCGTATGGATCAGAGAAGGGTCCTGAGGATTGCTTTCCTGCCTAAGGGTATGTCTACACAGCTCAGCATAGTGCCATAAAAGATATCTGTAAAAAAGGATAATTCAGATTAGGAGGAGTTGTAAAGCTCTCTGAGAAGACTAAATTAGCCAAAACGAAGCGAGCTCATTTACAGCTTGCTTGGGTGTCTCTGTGCGGTATCGCGCTGTAACCTAGATTTCCACCAAAAGCTGCTTTTAATGCAGGAGTCGCTGAGTGAAGCCTGTAGCCTCAGAACAGCAAAACTGAGGGGCTTCCCTGCTGAAAAATGAGGCTGTAGAAGCAGCACAAAGTGTGGTCCTAGAGAGACTGAACACCAATAGACGCAATGGAGAGCCGGGACGGTGACATCAGGAAGTTACGTGACGCTCAGTTTTAAAGCCTTCAGAGGGAAAAAGCAACCTGTAAAAATGGATAGACACTCCTGTGCCTCCAGAGTACACTTAACTAGTGAGCATGTAATGTGATGGTAGAACGCTTTTAATGTGCCATTTGAAATGTTAAATTGAATAGTATTTTGTTTGTCCTTAATACTGCACTTTCACATATTGCTGGCTGACCTTGTTATCTCTGCTGATAGAATAAGATTTTTTTAAAAAAGGACTGATCCTCTTTTACCTTTCTCATTTCAGAAAACCCCAGTCAAGTGCCTTCTTGATGTATTTTTGCTTCCTGCTGCTGTTGCACAGGGCAGATGTCTCCATTTTACTGCCTGCCCCTGCAAGAGTCCCGCAAACCGAGCAGCCCACCACGTAGATGATAAGCAGGCACACAGTTTAGCAATGAATGCTGCTGCGTTGGATAAACCATCTACATTTTTCAGTTGATTTCAGCTGAAAATTCGTTCCTCCTCTGATGGCCCTTTTAGGTTTTAACGTGTTGCTCCTTAAACTATGCTGAAAAGCGAGCTCTCTCTGGTAAATAGCTAGGGGAGGGAATAGAGCAGGCATTAAAGATGGCCTTCTTTCCCCCAGATTATCTGCAGAGTCTTCTGAGATGAAGCTGCCGATGCCTCGGCTGCCTGTGAGCGTTTTCCTTGTCAAATGCAGCAGTAAATGAAAACGCTGTTCCTGACAACAGTGGGGGAAAGGGACGGCGTGAAAACTCGCAGCCAGGTGGCTGCGCTGCCAACCTGCCTCTCCCTGCATCGCTGAGCTCTTTGGAAAGCTTTCCGCTGCTCAGCTTTTGTAAAACAAACCCCAAATACAAGCAGGTGGCCCCAGCAGCAGGGGCTGGTGGCGCAGGGACTGAGGTCTTGGCCCGCCCCCCCCCGCAACATCTCACATCTGCTGGTGGATGCTGGAAGGTCACTGGTGGGCACGGTGCAGGGCAGCCATCCTGGGTGGACTCAGTGCCAACAGCCCCACAGCTGGGAGGAATGTGGGTTCCTCTGTGCCTGTCTTGTGGGTACCCGAAAGCACATGCAGTGGGAAAGGTGCTGAGAGACAATTTGATGGAGTTCTCCAGAGAGAAATAAAGAGAAAGGAAGGGAGGAAGGGGAGAAGGAAGGGAGGAANAATCTCTTTGTCTAGAATGTGTTGCTTTCACAAGTGCTACCTACCATCTGTTGTAACTACCTCTATGGAAAACAGCCCAGGTCAAATAATCAGCATCCTCCCTATTTTCCGTTAAGAATGTGAGTCTAGCTGTAGATCAATTAAAAGCCTATTTTTTTCCCCCAAAACGGGGCAGAGGAGGAGAGGAGCCGGCGGTGTGGCTGGACAGGCGCGTTCCGCCATTCGTCCACCAGAGGGCGCTCCGCACCGCGCCGTTCTCCCGCGTAATTGATGGCGGCAGCAGCGAGAGATAATTAGTTTTATGTATATAATATTTGATCATGAAAATATTCCTTGCCTTATCCAAGTGCAGGGGACCTATAATATATGTTAAAATAGTTAATTTTTTATTATGTCTTCGAATTGTTTTACCCGTCCTGCCCCCCAAATTATTGTAGCATCAACTGAAAATGTAGGCAATGTAAGCAATGTTAAATCTAATTTTTCTGTGCAAAACCTAATTAGCCATTTTAAAAAAGGTTAACGCCAGCGCCTCAGACGGTTTTTGTTTAATAATCCTATTACTGATGGCTCATCATGTATAAAATGGTGCGGGAAGGATGCAAAATTTCCACTTGTTTATAAGTGTATCTGGGAGAAATGTATAAAATAATCTACAGCACAGGAGGCAGGTCAGTGCGGAAGGGAAGGCGCTCGCCTAAAACGTAAGTAAGGCACCTTTCGTTCCGCTCTTATTGCCATTGTCTTTGCAGTATCGAAATATTATGCCTGGCTACAAATTTGTTTCCAAATGTGCGCAACCTTTTCTCCCACATTTGTATTCTGGAGAAAATCTAGCTTGATTTTTTTTTTTTCCTTTCCTCCCCCCTGTCGCAGTGCGAGCTTTTTTTCCTTGGAGAATAGATGACTTGGAAGACCCTGGTTAGCTTTTGCTCCTTTGCGGGGAGAAAGTGTCTGTCCTGCAGAGCTCCCCACGAGAAAAGGGATGCTTTCAGGTCGGCCACTACTACAGTGTCTTGCCAAAAAAAAGGAAGGAGAAGCGAGGGGCTGAGATTTCACTACCTGCCGGCAGCCGTCGCCTTCCCGTCCCTTCGACCTATGCCGGCTCAGCGGGTCCCCTGCAAACCCGCACCCCAACCTTTCCCCATCACAACCCCGAAATCCCGCGCTCTGCTGGGGGGAAATAAAAAGCTCTAAGTCGCGTATCCGACTTTTTGCTATTTCTGTTGGCAGTTTAATTGTCCTTCAGTGTCCCGAGACAGAAGGGTGTAACAGAAGAAAGTTTGTACAAGGAAAGGGAAAAAACCGAAAATGGTCAGGAAATGGTTTTGCAGCGGTGTAGCCATGACGAGTGACACGAAAAAAATGCTGTATTTGGAGGAGAAAACGGGCTCCGGCTCAACGAACGATCTCTGCGGGACACGGGGCTGATCCAGCTCCACGGACCTGGAAGTCGTTTCTTGAAAACGATTTCTAATGGCTTACCCATTATTTCAAAGATATTTAAGACTCTACGAGGCGCAACGGGGGAAAAGTTCCTTATTTCCTATTCAAAAAAAAAAAAAGATTACTTTGTGAATTTCGTGAGTTTTAGCTTTTCATCTCCGAGACGCACCTTGGGCTGGGTGCCGTGTCCTCGTCGCTCGCCGAGCCCCAGAGCACAGGACGGCGAATTTATTTTACAGTAGCTTCCTCCGAAGCGTAATTTGGGAGAGGCGATCCTTTCCTTAGCGCCAGCAAGATTTAAGTGTACAGACAGGCAACCATCCATCCATCCATCCATCCATCCATGCAACTATTCATATACATATATATATATGAATATATACTCATATATATATGTATGTCACAGGCATTATCTCCTTTCCCCAGCGATGCTGCTGAGATAACGGTGCACAAGGCGGTGAGCCGGAGGGGAGCCGAGGCCGGGGCGGCGGGGCCGTGGTCTCGGACGCTGCCCGCGCTCCTCCGGCCGTGGCCGTCGGGGGAGGGGAGGGTGTTACACGTCGCTCCCCCCTTTGGAGGACACCCCAACTTTGACACCAAAGGCAATCAAGCGAGCTGCTCGCCTTGTGCAGCGAGATCGCAGCTGACAATCTTTGTTTTAAACCCCTGCTGATGTTCTTGCTCCCAATACTCCCACATCAGACAAAAATATCTGCATTTTCACCCAAACGCGAGCAATTACTAAGGAAACGGGCCTCTCGCTCCTTGCATTTTCCTTCTGGTCCATTTGAAAACGGATCCATCAGCGGGTACCAGGCGTTTAAGGGAGAATTTCTTAAAGGGCATGTGGGACGGCAACAAAAGGCTGCCATTCACAGGAGAAGTCAAAGGCACTAAATGGGGACATCAAAAGGAATTCGGATCCAATCGAAAAATAAAAGAATCTGATTTCTTTTCTTATCTGAAACACGCAGATGAAAAGCCCCTAAAGCAAACAGCCAAAGAAAGCGATGTTTTTTAAAACAGCAAGAAAGGGGGAGAAAGGGGAAAAAAAATAAAGAAACAATCTCATGAATGCGTTTCTTCGGACTTTAAATGAGATGAATGACAACATAATATCAACAGCTTCTACACGACAAACCCCATTAGACTAATGTCTTTCACTGCCTCGGTTTTACGCCTTCAACTATTCGCGGGCAGAGCAGTGACTATTGCTAACAGTAGAATAATGCGGAACGACCCTTTCTCCCCGGGTGAAGAGCCGGGGAGGCCGGCAGCGGCGCCGCGGGGCTGCGGGGCACACGGGTGGGTGCCTGTGGGTGTTTCTCACCCACCGCATCTCCCGCTGGTCTCCTTGCTTTTGAGCAACTGGTTTCGATTCTTTTTATTTTTAACCGTACAGAGTAACGGGCGGACATAGCTGCTGGAAGGTCTGCCCGAAGGGCAAATACCCAACAGAAAAGGCAGGTTTATCTGTGTTCGAGCGAAACCCCGCTGGGAAGAGCTAGATCTGTTATCGGAGGAGGATGCTGGGTGTCGCTGTATTTGTTTCTCCTCCGTTTGCCCAGGGAAAAGGGGTGGCTCCCCGCCTTCCCGGGACTAAAAATCTTCCCGAGGAAGCCTCGAATTTTCCGTGTTGCTTTCGGCTCGCCCTGCCCCGGCCGCCCGGAGCACCACCCGCCTCGCCTCCCGCCGCGGGCGGGGAGGGACCGAGCTCGGCGGCCGGGCAGTCCCCGACAGGGGGACGGGGCCCTTTGGATGGGGGCTCCGGGGGCAGCCGAGGGGGAAGAGGCCGGGCAGCGGCCGCGGAAAGCTTTCCACGGCGGGAGCGCCCCCACCCCCTTCCCCCGTGCTCCCTGCCCGGATAAAGCCCTTCCTGACAGGGGAGGGAAGGGGCAGGCTGCAGGGCAGGGGCTTCCCTTTGGTCTCAGTGTGTGTTCTGTAAAGTTGTGACAGATTATTAGTAAAGGGAGGGGTTTCACAGTTTGATGAAGATATAACACACTCTGGACTATCCATCCTCCGGGCCCATTCATCAGGGGCAGGGAGAGGGGGAGAGAGGAGCTCTCTGTTCCTCTCCCCCACAGCAATTCATCACTGCGGCTGAATCGGGGAGTTTTGTCCTCCAGCCACCCGCTCCCCTGGCCGCCGTCCCGGGATCCCTGCTCGGTCAGCTCTGGCCCCGACCAGCCCCACGGAGGGGCCGGGGCCGCCCCGCTCTCCCCCCACCCGGGGAGGGAGACGGCCGTCACCGCGGCCGCGGGGCTGGCGCCCCTGGGGGGTCCCGGCCACGCTCTCTCCCTCCCCACCTCGAGGGTGAGACGTCCCTGCCCCAGGGTAGATGTAACGCTTCGGAGAGGAAAGCTGAAGTGCCGCGTAGAGGAAGCGGGAGGGATGGAGAGGGACAGACAGACAAACGGACAGATAGATACGGATGGGGCGAGGATGCTCCTGCGGCAGTCTTTTGTTTGGGAGTGAGTGATCCTCATTGTTTGTCGGCGCGGAGAAGAGAGGAAATTAATTGCAACCAATTAATAATTAATCCCGTTTAAACAGCTTTATTATCACCCGCGAACGAGAGGGAATTGGTCTGATAACCCCCCGAAGACCGAATGTCAAGTTTAACCAAATAGTTATTGCTTTATCAAACAGAGTCTGCAAATAAATTAATCAAAAGCAAATATGTTCTTTGTGCGGCTCATTTGCCGGTAATGGATGGATATGAAGATTTGCCGATATTATTGTCTGTCATTCAATCTAACAAAGTGAACATTTATTGCATATATATTAAAAATTATCCCTTAATCGAGTGGGGCTGGGGTTGCAGTTATTGGAGTCTTCCCAGAGGTGAAGTCCCCTTGGATAGGAGCGGGGAGGGCTGCTCTTCGCCTCCCGTGCGATTCCCTTCGGAACATGTTTCAAAATTGCTTTAATCCACCGCTAAATTGAGCTGTTTTACTAACTGTCCGCGATATCATAAACAGTTTGAGGAGCTAATGGACGAGATGTTATAAAAATAGTGGACGTAAGGCACAGAAGAGGCGATATATTCGCCCAGGAGTGATGGCCGGGGACCCAGCCACGGCAAAACAAGCCCTCTTTGTCTCCCCCTTGCTTACATCATTTTCTAATTAGGCATAAAATTGTCTTCATACACTGGTATCGCTGGCTTCATAAACATAACCATTATGGTTCATAAGGACCCCATTGTGGGGAGCCCTTCTCAAAATAGAAAAGGATCTGGAGAGGCCCAGAGAAAAAAACATCCCCTTTGTTTTCTCTTTTGAGAAGACGGATGGGCAATGTCACGCAGATGATTACTTTGGACTATTAAATTGTCAGAAAGGAAGAATTTCCCTATTAATAAAAGGGATTCTGGGGGAGAGATGGAGCTGGGTGCTGGAGGCTGGCGAAGCGCGGGGTGCGCGGGGATGGCGGGACACGGCCCGTGGGAGCCGTGGTATTCCCGGCGTGGCATTCCCGGGAGCCAGCCCGGCCGTGGCTTGGTGCCACGCACCCGCGGAGCAGCCCCGGCCCCGGCGCCGGGATAACTGGATGGAGATGGATGGAGCCGCCTGTCGCCCCCGACGCGGTGTCAGCCCCCGGACAATTACTGTCTCCAGAGGGATGGACAGACTGACTGACACTGACCTCTGCCCACGAGCCCACTGGCGGCCCCGAGGAGCTTATGTGCAATTTGCTGGATTTCGTTTACAATAACCCGACTTGACATAAATAACTCTCCATGCTGTGTCTACGCCCGCCTGACCTCCTGAACTAGCGCGGAAACACTGCCGTATTGATCAGGGGCGCGGGATTTTTTTTCCTTTTTTTAATTTTTTTTTATTTTATTTTTTTTATTTTTGGTCCGTGAAGACCCGTTCCCTCCTCCCCCGAGCCGGACCCGGCCCGGTCCCCGCAGGAGGTCCCAACGCGGTGCTGAACCCATCCCCGCTTGAACCGGGAGAACCGTCCTTTTTCCTCGGATCCCGTCTCTCCTTTAGGGAGACGTTAAAAAGCGTTAAAAAGCGGCAAAAAGTTAAAGGTCATGTCGCGACAGCCAGCAGAGAGTCACGATACCCGGGGGAGGCACGGGGTCCCAAAAAGCCTCCGCTCCCGCTCCTTTCTGCTCACCCGTCCTTCCCCGGCGGTGCTCGGGGCCGGAGCTTTGTCTCGTCCCCTGGCGGGAGATGCGCGGGGGCGTGCGGAGAGGGGCGGAGGGAAAATAAATAATCGGGAACGAAAGTAAAGCGAGGGGGAAAGGGACTCCCCGGCAGAAGCCTTGCGGAGCGGGGCTGGTGTTATCCATTTAGTGTGACATATGGAAATCTCTCGGCGGACCCACAATTAAAGGAGCCGGCCCTCCGTCCTTTATTCCCCGCTAACTTTTGTGTTAAATGTTAACAACCTGGCGCTATCCATTCTGGCTCTATTTCCAAGTGAATGTTGACTCCAAGGCTGCCTTCCTTTCTGCCTATTCTGGGGCTGCCTCCCACGCAGATTTATGTATTTTTGATATTAAATTCTTTCTATCATTAAGCCTGCTCTCTTGTTGACTTTCATTGACCCCTGCCCTTGTCCCCATACTTTTCCATATTTAATACAGGAACATTTTTTGCCGGTGCCCTCCCCTCTTTGTTCCCTCCCGGTTGACTGCCGTCCCTAATGGCATGTGCTGTTTGCTCTGTTGTTGAACTTGGAAGGGTCACATAGTCTTGTGCTGTGATATCCTCCGCATTTCCAGGCCGGCGATTTTGGGGAGGTGCCTTGTGGAACAAGCCTTTTTTTCCCCTAGCTACCGGTTTCCTAATGACTTAGGCAAACACCTTCGCTAATGATCCCCCAGGCTCCCTAATCCCCTCTGGGTTTTGTTTAGCTGAACTCCGGGCGCTCTGCCTGTCCCACTGGCAGCGTGGCCTCTCTGACCTGAGACATCGCAGCTCTTCTCCTTGGAGCGGGTTGCCTTGTCCAGCTCCGCCTGGGCCAAAGGCCAGGATCATGGGAGCATTGCATGCCACCAGCTGCTTGAGGTGACACCGAGTTACAAAGAAGAACCGCCAAAGGAAACTTGGGCTCACACAGGCAAATGAATGTGTTCATTTATCTCCTCTGACTCGGCGGTCCGCGGAGTGCCTCGGCCCTGCAGCTTGGCTGGGGGAGCGGGTGAACGTCCTTCCCAAGAAAGATTGGCTCACTTCTCCTAGGCCGGTCTGTTCAGTATCATTATGTGACCGGTTTTCAGAATTGAAGTTGCCTGGTGTTTTGATTCTTCCCTGCCTGTGCAGTTGTGCCCTGGAGGTCCCTTCAAAATGGATGCTAATTGTTGGGGCTGCACACTGCTGCCTGCTAAAATGCCCCAGAGCTCCCAGGCCCTGCTCCTCAATGGCTTAATTGACAAGGACTTGTCTGTATTTAGGAGCAGCTGGTCCAAAGCATTGGCACATCAGTGCAATCTTAACACAGCATCCCTAGCCTGGAGGAGTATGAGGGTAAACGTGGTTAAAATGAAGGAAGATTTATAGTCGGCCCCCTTGGGTAATGCGACAGAAGACATCTACCAAGATTTTCCCTAGTAGGGGTTTCATTCATCAGCTTCCCAGCCTTGGTAACGTGTCTAGGAGCCACGTTCCAGTTATTATTAATAATAGGAGGTGGCCATTTAGCACAATTAGGCAGGTGACAATATTCCACAATAATGCGTGTCCCGAAACGAGATGGGGGAGCCGCAAACGAGGAGATCTGTGGCCGAGCAGCGCCGGGGCTCCGTGCCGCAGCCACGTCCCGAGTGGGTCCGGGCCAGTCCAGGGGCCGGGGAGGGCTCATTTACCTGCGAAGCCCCCGGCCCGCAGCTGGATGCCTCGCCAGCTAAATCCTGGCAGGCACCGGTTTACCCTCATCCTACCAGGAGGGCTGGGAAGGAGCTTCTCCCGCCGACCTGCCTCCTCTAAACCCTGGATTCGACCCTCCAAAGACACATATTGGGTTAAAGAATCATCCTCCATTGCGTCTCCGAATTTTAAATTAAGGCCCTCTTTCATTTCGGATGTGTAGATGAAATATATATTATTTTACCCCCACTCTCTTTAAACCCTTCTTCTCGCGAGCTTCCCGTTTATGTGATTTAAACTTATTTAATTTCTAAACGGGAACGGCTGGTTTTATTTTTCTGCAGAGGGTTATTCAGCGTTTTACAAAGAAGGTTTATGGCGCGGCTTAAAACTAAGGGGTTTTTTGTTGTTGTTGTTTTGCAATGTGTGGGAAATACTTTTATGTTCACACAGTTCGCCCCATGAATAGGGATAATAGGTTCGGGATCCTCATTGAAATTTGAAGTTTTTAAACAGAAATTCCCTAACTTTTGCTCGTTTTCTCAACTTTTTTCGTAGGAACAATGCCAACATTGAAGCCCTCGGTTGGAGTCTGCACAGTTGGAGATCTTTGGTGCCATTTTAGACATCTTTGGATTTCATCAATCAAACTGACTGCAATTTTCCATAAAAACCCTGAATTTGGGTCAGAAAGTGGGCAAAGCAGATAAAGATCGTTCGAGCTGTCTTATAAGATGATAAATAGATATCCTTTCAGTCCAACAATGCAAGAAGTGCAGTTTTGTAATTCACTTCCATTGGTTTTGAATGCAGTGAGTCGAAACAATTTATACATGTTTTCCCATGGTTAGAAGATGTCTTTACATACTTGTCAATAGTAACTTGACCTTTTTCCCCACTGAGCTACGAAGAGGTGCTTTTTTTTTTTCCTTCCAGAGTACAGAAAAGGGTTGTTTTGGGTTGTTGGGGTTTTTTTCCCCCCTCCTCCCTCTCTTTCTTTTAGCGACTATATCAATAGGTTATTTCTTCTTATCCCGAGGTTTAAGCAGATGGGAGGTGGTTCACCCCAGCTCACCGCTCTGCCGAGGAGTTATTTTGCGGCCCGAGCGAGGTTTTAGCCAGACCTGTTGGATTTGCTCAGTGTATTCTTGAACTTGGGAGAAGGGCCTTTCATCTAAGGGGGGTGAGGAGGGGCGAAACCCTAAAAGTCTCGGGCGGAGACCTCGGTGGAACCTGCCACAGCTGGCAGAGCCCTGTCGTGGGGCCGAGGAGCGGGTTTCTGCCTCCCGGACTTAGTCCCGCAGCTCCTGTCAGGAGGGAGGAGGAACATCTTGCAGGGGAAAATCCGTGCTCGGGCCAGCCCGTTGGATGCTCCACGCATCCGGGCGGGATTGGGACGGGGCAGCTCATACCTAAAGGAGGCTCTTAGGATGTGGAAACACCGTTTTAGCAACACCAGAACCAGGCATCTGTCTGGAGGTGTTTCGGAAAGAAAGCTAAGAGCAGTGACTTGGGCCTGCAGGATGGGGAAACTGAGGCACGGAGCCTCTTTCCTACAGCTGGGGCAGGAGGTGGCCCGATCCTCGCCGGCCCCAGCCCATCGCTACGAAAAGAAGTGAAGGACCCTTCTGGGAAGAGGGCAGGCGGGAAGGGTGTCTATTTGGGAGGCTTGAACTCCAGTTCTCCGGGGATTTGCCCCTGGGTGGAGTCCCACCGGGTCCCCACGCTCTGCCGGCCCCCAGCCGGCTCTGTTCCCCGAGGCGGCCTGCCGCAAACCGGCCCCAGTCCCAGGCAGAGGAAGGTGGTGGAAGAAGGAGGACCGGAGATAAGACATTAGCTTTTTGCCTTTCCTCCCCTCGCCTGGAACACGACAGCCCTGCTAAGTGCTGAACGCTCCCCGCTAATGGATAATGACCTGCGGTGTGCAGCTGCCTCCTACTCCTCAGATAAAGGCTGCTTTTACTATTAATTGCATTTGTAACATGAAGCGCGGCAGGTTCCCAACTAAAAACAACCCAGAAACGGCAGCATCCCCGTTGCGGCGGGCACAGCCGCTCCCCCCTCGGAGCACCCGCACCCTTCTGCAGAGTGCAGACGGGGTCCCTCGGCCTCTCGCTGTCCCTTGTGGCGGGGGCAACCCCG
>VWZL01001808.1:849241-895249 GCA_013396915.1 Stercorarius parasiticus
GCGGGGAGAAGCCTCTTTCTCCATCCCGGAGAGCGGCCCGCTCTGCCTGCTTTAGCCTGCCCTGTCCCCAAACCCCGCCACGGTGTCACGGTCGAGACTCGGTGCGAAGAGCCGCTTTTGGCCCCACAAACCCCAAGGAGCCGGGGATGGGGGCGACGGGGGGAGGGGGCCCCAGCTTTGGCAGCTATGATCTTTGGAGGCAGATGAGCCGACCTGCTATTCAAAATACTACCCATTGTGTTGGTAATGGCCCGCTTATGACTGGAATAACTCCTTTAATATTAATAGAGCCTTTTAAGGCCGCGGTTTCCTGGGCGCTGGGCAGGCGGGCGAGCAGCGCAGGTGTTGGGGCAACCTGGGCAGGCGGTGGCCCGGCCGCGGCTCCCGGCGCAGGTGCTGGCGGGACGAGCACCCTCTGCGCCCGGGCGAACAAAGGCTCGGCTCGCCCGGGGTCTGCGAGCATGAAGAATTGTTTAATTTCAGGGGAAAGAGAAAGGCTCTGCTTCTGCCGGGACGTGACATTTCCTGTGGTGAAGCCTGCATTGGCTGCTAATAGAGATCTAATTGATGGGTGAAGTCCCATTTCCGCGCTTTCTCCTTTATTGCTCCATCCAGTCTGTTGCAAAATATAACCTTAATCTGATTTAGCAATTCCTCCAGGATTCGGTGCAAGCTTACAGCACAGGAAAAATCGTTATTAAAAAAGTTAAAATACAGACTTGGATTCAGTGCGTTGCCTTTTTTTTGTTTTGTTTTGTTTTGTTTCTTTCTTTCTTTTCTTCCTTTTTTTTTTTTTTTTTTAGACCCAATCCTACCCAGGCTCCTGGCATTTAACACGTTCCCTTTTCGGTAATCACTCCGTTTGACGACTATTAATATCAGAAGGGATCGGCGATAATGCAGCCGCCCTTCTTTGTTTTAAATGCAAATGTCAGCGTTTTGGACCCCGGCTCCAGAGAGCGGCGCCGGGCGGGGACAGAAGCGCATCCCCGACGGAGCGCCCGTCCGCGCCGCATCCCGGCCAGCAGCGCTCCGCCACCCCGGGAGGTGGGCGGTGGGGGGGAACAAGGCACCGACAGCTTGACGTCGTCAGAATAAAAATATAAGGATAAATAGCAAGCACCGGTTTTGCTGGAGCTGGTTTCTCCTCTCCCAGGGGATAAAATAACAGGTTTATTTCAAAAAGGCAGGGACAGGACCCAATGGCAACCGGCCCGTTCGCCCCCCGCCCGCCCGGGTCCCTCCTCCTCCTCCTCCTCTCCTGCCCGCAGACGGACGGAGAGGCCAGGGACAGACCGGACACCTCGGACTGTTTCGTGGCTCCGGCGGGGCCGATGGGTGCCTCCGCGGGGCCGAGAGCCCAGGCGGAGTGTGAGGGAGCTCCTGAAGCCGCCGTCGGGAGCAAACGCCCGGCCGGGCTCCTGTGCGGACAGGGCAGCCAAATTCCTTTTAATTGATTCTTTGCCTTTTTCTTCGGCTTTTTCTTTTTTTTTTTTTCCCCCTTCCCATCCGCTCTATCTGAGATAGCGAGAAGGAGTGTACAGGCATTCTGGACCTATAGAAACTCTCTTCAGTCCCCCTTGATAGGTTTAATGAGGCGGAACGCGATGAAGGGGATTTGAACCGGTCTAAATGATTGATGAAGCCTGGGGCAAGGCTGAGCTTTTTCCGGATAAAGCCCCATACATCCCCTTATAATGGCTGGATAGTGGCAGGGCTGGGCTCCATCAAAAGCCGTGGCCCAAGCGCATTGAGAGGAAACAGGGAGGGAAGGTGCTCTGTTGTTACCTAATCAGCCTGTGCACTGAGCCACCAGCCGCCTGGAGCAGGAGAGCGGGTGAAAGGGGCATTTCTGACACACACACACACACACACACACACACGCCTGCACACACCCTCACACCCCTGCTGAGCCCGGCCCATGCAGCTGCCTGCCAGCGCAGCATGGGGCCCGGCCCGGTTCCCCCACCCCACGCCACACCATGGCCTGGCAGCTCTCACTCACACGCTGATGGATGGTCCCCCAGCTGAGGGGACATGGGGCTGCCCTTAAAGGCAGGGTCCTCCTGCCGCACCCCGGCCTGGGGCTGTAGTGATGGGGATGGTGCCTGTCGCAATGCCATCCCTCTCTGATGTGACCGCACACCTGCAACACACACACACACACGCACCCAAACACACACAGGGACACAGAGGGAATTTGTGGCAGGAGGAAAGTGAGCCAACAGCTGTGGAAGACGTGATAGTAACACAGATCTGATTTAAATAAAGGGTGGTAAAAAGTCTATTATCTTTGGTGTCCCAAATGTTTTGGTGGAAGAGGGCCTGCAAATCTGATGCTATATTCCATGGGGTTGTGAGGTCCCCGAGGCTCCTCAGCTGAGCCAGCCACTCTTTCTTCACCTGGGAGAGGTACAAGCCAAGCCCAACCCCTAGGGAAGCTGAACATTGTGACCTCGTGGCCCCAGTAGGACTGTGTTGCTGGCGGAAAGCCATTCTGGCAGGCAGGGCACGAAACTGAGTCCCGGATCCTGATTTACAAGGAGTGACAAGTGCCCTAGTGTGGCAGCATGGTTAGATTTGTGTAAACTTTCCTCAGGTTAAGCCCCTTTTTTTAACTCAGGACTAAACCAGCTTCTTTGAGGTAAACTATAATGCCACAAAATGACAGGATGGAAATGCCCTTATTTTATAAAGACTGATTTGCAAACATATCCCACTGAGCATAATGGTCTACAATGAAGAGACTTATTCAAGTCCCACAGAAGGAAGTGATTCACTGATTAAAATGTGCAAGATGGTACCTCGAGTATATGTATATGGGAACAGACATTCCGTGTACCCAGGTATTGTGTAAAATCAGTGGTAGGAAAGAGTCTTACATAAAAATGTATCCTCTTAAGGAGTGATCTTCTAAACCTTGTCCGTGTCTTTCCCCTTAACAACCAAACACAATCCCATTGCAAGGACAAGAACATTTTGAGACCCTGCTGTTAAGGTTTCTGGGATGGATAAAAAATCCTCAACCATATATTGTATTTTTCAGTAGAGCAAAGTGCTAGAAACAATCTTTTCCCCTTTTATACTACTTGAAAGTGCATCATGAAAAGAGGCAGTTTGAATTATTTTTGCAGAGCTAGAATTCAATAAAGCAATGAGAACGGGTTGTAGGGGAAAAAGGATGACTATTCATTTTTTCACTTCGTCTCTCATCACTTTGGCTTTGATCATTCACCTTTGGGACCAACACCTCGATCCCGAATCATATAAAACTCTCACTGTAGTCAGCAAGGCTAAAATCTTGTTCACCTTATGAAATCCCAGTGACTTCCAAGGAACTATTTACACCCGCAGAGTGAGCCGATTTAAGAGAGACCAAAGTAGCAACCCTTGCAGATGTGAACTGCATCCTCCTCAGCATCTGCCGTGGGGTGGGAACACTCACACCGGTGGTTGGCAGCAAAGGTAAAAAAAAGCCCCAGTGGAATAGAATAACTCCACTAACTTTATACCACACAATGTTTCCTGAACACTGGGAAGTTAAGAAAGAATAATAGAACAACTTTATTAAGAAATGCATATGAAGGGTGAGTCATGATTATTGCTGTTGTCTTGCAAAAGCAATAGTGCTTTGGGGGGAAAAAAAAAGGACAAAAGAAATCAGTGAGTTAAATGAAATTATTAGTACATCGTAATTTGTCTCTGAAAAGCAAACAAAGACATTTGGGACAATGAAAAGGGAAACTGCTGGTTGTCTCTTCCTAGACAAGAACTCTATTACATCTATCAATCTCCTTTTATCTCTAAATTATCTTGATTTTATTATTAACAATAACATTACAGCGTATTCTATCATACTCTATATCCAAGGATCTGAAGGCATTTTACAATTATTAACGAATGAGCAGGGCATTAAAAAACCCTGCTATTTTGTATTTAGTTACTGGCTTCTTCCTAGATGTCTCGATGCACACAGAGTTTCAGTTTGGCAACAATGTCAGGGTGAATATTCTTTGTTGACTTTTTGTATGGAAAAAAATATGTACCATGAGATAACAATCAGTGTGTACTTTGACTTGGAAACTGGAGCTCTCTAGTATTAAACAAAGATGAGAATCCAAGTCTCATGGTTGCTACTCTGATTTCTTACCAGCAAATCCCCGTCTCCCCTCTGTCACTGCTAATACTAAACTGTCCCCTTCCTCCTGGCCAGCAAGACCAGCATTTACTGGCTCCATCGCAGAAGGAGTGTCCAAGTGTCCCACCCTGCTCTGTATCGCCTCCCCTTTCCTGGGGTCTCCACAGAAAATACTGCACAGGCACTCTGAAACCAGGGAAGGGGTTGACTAGGTGAATTTGTGAGCAATGCAGTTACCGTCCTGGCAATTTTAACTCCCAGTCCTGCATGGAGTCCGTGATTTGGTTAACTACATCACCTCCCATCTGCTGTCTTTGTCCTGTGCGCTTTCTTTCCTCTCCCAAATAGGCAAGGGCGAACAGAAGAGGTTAAAAAAGCCCAGAAAATTGGGGGCAGTAACCAGGGTTTCTGCAGGTGCAACATTATGGGAAAAGAGCTGTCAGGCCCTAGAAAGAGCAACAGCCTGGAGCCTGCCAGCTCCCATTTCTTTTTGAGGTAGAAAACTCTAAATTCAAAAGGCCAGCTTCTTCCCAATACAGCAATTTGGTGGGAACTGTTCATAAGTTTCCTCCTTCCCCAGGGATTTGAGGCCAGCAGAGGAACAGTAGGCTCATTTGATCTTTTCATTCAAAAGATGTTTTCTTCCTCATCAGTAATAACAAAACTCCACAAGGATATGAGGGCTTTTTCAGCTTGTGTCAACAGAGACTCCTTTATATGACACAGTTATCTGTGTGTGTGCAGCCAGAATATTCCTCTGATGAAGAGCAGGGTCAAGTGACAACTGCATTTAGCCCGTACTTGCGTGTTTAACCAGTGCCACCCATCTGTAAACTGGTGTTAGTTTAGAAAAGTCAGACAAAAGCTTCTAATTTCCTCCAAATGTAGAAATTCCTCCATTAGAATCCAACAGGCCCGATGCTCACACGGATAAATCCTGTGAGGGACAGGTTTAATAACCAGCATTTTAGGAGTTGAGGTGGAAGTGGCTTTCCCTGAGAAAGTCAACCGTGTGTCTAGTTTTTTCTATATGAAGTCAAACAGCCGATTCTCTTTTTTTTTACCAGAGGCTTATGCCAATGAGCTTTCCAGAACGTGGCCATATCTCCTGGGCTGGCAGCTAGATTTCTTTTTCGAATAATGTAGTTGAAAGGTCTTGCTTGTGTGGCTGAACTCAAAATGATCTTTTCTTTAGTAGGAAAATCTAACTCTTACCTATTTCATGAGATTGCAAGGAACGCATCATCTGCCGTTTCACTCTCGTTTTGTTTCAGGCTGTCCCCTGTTAGGGGACACGCCTGGGCAAACGCATGTGCACACATTATCATACAACCAAAGAGCAGGATTGCATAAGCCTTATTTACTCAGGAAGACAGACAAAAAATCCCTTAGAGGTTTCCTAAATATTTTTCCTAGTAAACATGGGGAACATCTACTTAAATGCTTAAGTTTGTTTGTTTGCGTGTTTTAACAGAGAAATACTGGCCTTGCTATTTACAGGCAAAATGGTCACCAAAGACTAAAGAATATAAGATCTTTACACCTATTACTATAATGACAGATACTCAAAACAAAGCAGACAGAAACTTCTGCCAGCATCTTCAAAGCTGGAAGTCAACGGTCTATTGCATGCATGTGCCTAGAGCATACATGTGCGTCGAAATACAGAACGGCTTGTATTCAGAGCTGCTGAGCTGTCGCTATTAGGTATCTTCTTACGGTCTTATTTTCTCCATGGAGGAAATGCTGAGGCTTTGATTAGAATCCCCACTTTCATTTAGAATATTTTCTTTGTGAACAGAGCCTCTTTTCTCATCTGGCGCTGCCAAACGCAGGCGTTTGAAAGCGTCTCAGCCCTTTAGATTGCTTCAACAACAGCAGCGCAGGCAGTGGAACGAGCAACAAAGATTGGCGGTGCCGCGTCCCCGTCGGCTTTTTGCAGAGGCTCCTCCTGTCAGTGGTCAGTTATTATAAGAGAAGAACAAAGTGCCGAAGCTGCCTGCAGCTCCATTCAGCCGGGCGGTTGCCCAGGCAGGCAGGCCAGCAGCCAGAAGCCAGCAGGCAAAATTTAACAGCCACGCTTCAAAATGCTGGTAAACAGCGATCAATGGATCCATAACTCTCCGCTCTCCAGATATGGGGTCATCTTTCAATACTACCCCACTGTCATATACAACATTTGTCTTGTCCCGCATTCAACTAATTGTGTCAATCTATGGGGCGGCTCCATAATACACATATACAATAGCACAATGAAAGCAATAATCTCCTACCCAGTCTCTTTATTTATTTAAGTGCTATTACAAAGTTTCCTGCAGCAAAGAGAAGCTGGGAGGCTACAACCTATTCCAGCCATGCAACAGCCATCCAGATGAAAGAAAGAATGTGGTGACTTAAATAAGTTACATGTTTCTGTGACTTCCCGCCCCCCCCCCCGGCCTCATCCTGACAACACTACCAAATGCTGTGGAGGGAGGCGGGGAAGTGACTTCACCGATATTTCAAAATGTGTAGCACAAAAAGATGCAGAAATCCTAATAAACAAAATTCATGATTCCTAGGTAATTATTTTTCCTTCTGACATATTCTCAATTTATATTTATTATGGGTAAAATGCAAATACAAGTCATATAAAATAGCTCAAAGCTTTCTCAGTTTAATGATTTTGTAGCTCTAGTTTTTGAAGTCCTAATACCATTATGTATCTTTAACATAAATAACTTGTGTAGTAGCAAAATGACTCCTTAGTTTAAAATTCTGTTCAGAGGATTACAATAAAGTACTAGATATTGCTGTTCTCAGCATCATTGCATTAATTGCACAAACGACCGCATTTGGCTAATGTTCATAAGCCTCATAATCAATCAGGGTTCATTCTTGCTCTACTATCACCACGACACACCGCCAATTCCCCTTTACAAGTACTCACACCTCTTGGGCCCAGCCATAAATAGATATTTCAAGGGGCTCCTGCAATGAATCAATTTCCTCCACTGCCTGAACTGACCAGGGACTTTTGTGACTGCTTGCTGGAATCAAGTGGGCCCCCAAAATCTGCAGGTTTCTGCAGGTGACTAAGAGCTATCCACTGACTATAAAATCCTTTTAGATACCACCACAACTTATTCTCATGTGTTTATTACAGGGTGTGGTGGTTCTGCTAGGAGGGATGGAGACCTTTCTGTTTGGTCTTTGTGCCAAAGCAGACAGAGGTAACTATCCTGAGATCATCAAACAGTCTGTATTTTACATTCGGTCCCCAAAATACTGTCCACCCTGCAAGCAGTTCAGCCTTATCTGACTTCCACTGAGAGACTGAATACAGACTGAAAAGCCAGATGGGGAAAAGCCTTCTCATATAGGCAGATGACTAGATTAAGTAGCAAGGCAAGGTATGTAGCAGGAAGTTCGATACACCACACAACCTACCAAATACTCCGGGGTGGGCAGTTTTCTGATCAATGCTGGCAAACATTTGACTAACGTCATGAAAGATACCCTTTGAGGAGTTGATAAAAAAATCCTATGACCAGAAAAAATCCTTTCAGCCTGATAAAAAGGAAAGTTCCTCTAATTATTTTCTAGAGAAGTAATGGGGAAAAAAAGTTGGAATGGGTAAAAATGACAAATGCACATCTTCAATAATGCATCACCACAACAGCTGACAATATTAAGAAGAAGAATGAACATGCCAACACATGCCCTTCTCCATATTCTACAGATAGCAAAAAGCAACAAGCAACTGTTCCACCAAAGCCATGCATGGTCCAGCCTAGCAGTCAGGCGGTGTCCAGAACCTCTCCCGAAGGCTGTAGCTGCAAGTACCTGGAGTGGAAGGACCTACAGACTATTGTGCCCATGCTGTAGCACCTTCTCCATGAGCATTGGGCAGGCTTCTGAGAAAACCAAAGGAAAGACCCTCAAAGGAATCATAGCATGGTTAGAGTTGGAACAGACCTTAAAGATCATACAGTTCCACTCCCCTGCCATGGGCAGGGACACCTCCCACTAGACCAGGCTGCTCAAAGCCCCATCCAGCCTGGCCTTGAACACCTTCAGGGATGGGGCATCCAAGATACTGGCTGGCTCAACAGAGTGGGCTCTGAGCGAGTGCGTGTGGGCATGTATTATTTGTTAAACATGTTAAATGTGTTATTTGTTAAACATGTTAAATGTGTTATTTGTTAAACTGAGCTCTGCTCACTTTGCTGTAGTGTTGTGAAAGAGTTTTCAAACCTAATTCTATTTCAAGAAAATAAAAATACCAGGCTCCTAACTGCAGTCATCTGTAAAGGTCTGACTATGGGAGATCTAATCGCACTGTGAGCCTTTCCTCAGTGCTTAATTACCTGACTGAATAACGAAAGAGAATTTATGTGAACAACATGAGGAAAACAGTCCTGTGCTCTATTCTCCTCCAGCTCTTAGTCTGTAAAGGTTGGAAAAAGCTTTCTGAAAGAAGTTCATAGGACATAAATAATGATGGGATGAGAGCTACGGAGCTGGAATAGATCAGAAATAAATTAAAGGATATCTATATAGAGAGATAGAGAAGGCGGTTTAGAACTTTAATATGATTAAACTTTTATATGGAGACCTGAGAGTATTTGCAATGGAATGTTTCTTAAAACAAAGGCAAAACTCCTCTTATTTTAAACTAAATCCTCCAAACTCTCTTGCTCTTTGGGCAGATCTTCTCAGAAGGGCCAGTGCCAGTATTTTCAGGTTTTTATCATTGACAATGAGCAAAAAACCAAAAATTATCTCAATGGTGCATTGGTCTGGTTCCCTATAGCAACTCCTATTCTCAGGAACTTTTACATCTATGAGTCCAATTTCCCCGACAGGATAAACCCAGGGGACAATTTCACACAAAATTTTCTACTTGTAAATTCCTTCTTCCAATGAATATTTCTAATGTTAAACAACTAATAAAGTTGTGGTATCAGTAGCCTAGTTACAGGGTTAAGCAAATAGAAAATGTAAGTAATGAGTACCCAATTTAGCTCTAGTCCTAATTGAGGCAAAACTTGCCTGGGAGCAAAAGACTGAGGTCTCCAGGATGCGTCCCACTGCTGCCCCTTCCATTTTCTTGCATGCCAGCGCGTAGTCCCATTCTCAGCACAAGGGAGAGGTGGGAGGTGTGCTAGATGTGAGCACGGCAGTGATGGAGACGGCATGTTTGTTACAGAATGCAATTTAAAGTACGTAACAACTGGGGATGTCTCACATGGGGCCAGACCATACAAGAATTACAGGAGCACAGATAGAAGCTCTAATTGTGAAAGCTACAAAGAGCAGACTCTGAGTCACTGGGAAGTGAGCTGGTTTCTGTGGATGCCTCCTTTCAGAAAGTAAATGTGTCTCCTAAAAGACCATCTTCAGGAAATAGCTTTTAAATATATATATACACATATATATATGTGTGTGTAGCAACTCTGGACATAAATGCGGTTGTTGGAAATATGCAGGATTTTCAGCAATGCAGTAATATTTGTATATCTACACAGTCACTATCTATTCCATATACACAAACATCCGCCTACCCAGAAAATAATTGTGGATAATTCAATGTTCAGATTCGATAATGGATGCTCAAATAAATATGAGAATTCCAAGCAAATTTGTGCAAATGAAAAAAGATTTCCTCTGACATAATGGCATGGTGCAAGGCTGTCTGTAATGAGCTGTAATTTGTCTGGAAGAGCATTTTAAAGGGGTTGATCCATCCACTGGAAGACCAGCAACTGCTCTGAGACTAGAAGCAATGAGCCAGCCTGCCTCGTCTCAGAGGAAATTACACCACAAGCAGGCCAAATTTCTGACAACTTCCATAAATTATTTCAGATTTTCATATTTCAAATTTCATCTGCATTCATCATGTGAGTTTGACTGGGGAAAAATGTCTAGGAGGAGCTCTGCTAGCATTCAGTGCAGCAGTCCCAGGAGCCTGCCCTGGGACTAGATAATTGAATTTAGTTTTGATTAGATTATTCTTGCTGCAGTCTACTGCCAATCTGAAGTATTGTGCCTTCTCTTCTACTTAACCTTCCTGCCCCATGCCTGCTCCAGCCTGCATGCAGCTCTCTGTATTGCAGAATATATTTGAACAATCAAACTTAGGAGTTATTATTTTGCTTTCCATTGTCCATCCTTATAAAAGCACACATCTTTCACTGGGTTCCCTCTTCCCTGAAATCAGATTACTTCTTTTTTTTAAGTTTGTAATATTGTTTACCATTTTCAGTGGAAAGTGCCCTGTAATTTAGGTGGAAAATCTAAAATCATTACTACATCTCTGGATGATGCAACATACCATAAATAAGGATCATTTCTAAAACAGCTATAATCATCACTGGGCAATACACACGAGAATAAGAACAGGTAAATAATGAATTCATCCATCTATTTAACTAAAAATCTATTGTTAGCCAAAGTTATTAATCAAATCTTTAGCTAGTGGTCAATAGAAAAATAAACTAAACGCCCCCCCCCNTAGAAGTAATCCATTAGAAATGCAGAATATGAACTTTTAGCAAAAAAATTCAACCCCATAAACGAAACACGTTTATGAAAGAAGCGTGGCAGAAAAATAACAACAAAACCCCTTCATGTGAAATACGTCTGAATGGATGTAACACTATGACTAGCAATAACAATAGGCAATAAATGCTTCTTAACGTATAGGCATTAATTTTCCCCATATACAGACTATGACTGAATTTATACATGTTTCAGGAGCAAAATATGGGTAACTCTCTAAGTTGTAGTCTGGATTATTAGAAACACAGATAAGGTAAACACAGCTAATGCTGTTCTTTAAGTAATATCTATCACTTCCCTGTTATTGAGTTATTGCTTTTAACAATATAGGGGTTTTTGATGCTATGTGTCTGAACTGAAGACTTTAGATTCTTTATTGTTCTCCATTTTGATGAAAAAAATTGAATTGGGGGCTGTTATATTGAGTTTTGTTCCGTAAATATACTGAAATCATATTTTTGTTAGAAACTATCAATAAATCCAGTATAAGAAAAGTAATAAGATACAAATATGAGCAGGACCTTTGCAAAGGAAATATTACAAAGAGAGTGTGCCCATAAAATATATTAGGGAATGTGCTTTCTCCCTTGTGTTTGAAGGAAATACAGAAGGAATTACAGGGAACCGTGTTATTTTTAATACAGATACAACACATGAAATTGGATGACTCTAACTGCTGGGGAATAATGCTCAAGAAAATGATCAAACACAAACTGCTAACATATAGGTTGGCTTAAAAAGCCAGTATTTATCAGCTGGAAGATTTGTTTCTCATTAACACAATTTGCAAACACAAGGCGTCTCATTACAAAAAATGACTCTGTGTGTACACATACATCTATACACATATGCAGTCATGTGTATAAATACATATGTGTACACACGTGCAATTATTTTGGGTGTATATATACACCTAAATGCACAGACAGGTCTGTATTTTTTTTTTATGTGATTTCTGTTAATCTAAGAAAGGACTCACCAGCAGCAAGATCTAGGGGAAAGAAATGCTGATGAGAGGCAGGTAAAAATTCAACACAGCAAATGAAGCCTGGAATGTCCCACCAGGCGCAGTTAAAGGTAGAAAGAAAATAGCCATGTACTTGCTGCCTGTGAGTCCCCCCCCTCCCCGACCTAATGTGTTGCATTTTCACAGGAGTAACCTCACTGGAAATAAGGATTTGGGTATGCAAGAAAGGGCCTGCACGCTCCAGCGTATGGCTGCAATGGGCATGAGAATCCCAGAAAGGCTCCCCAAAATGTATGCGCTCCTTGCCATTTATTGATCAATCTCCAGGGTGGCACAGGGGAGGAATTCTTCTGGTTTTGTCTACATTTTATTAAAAAACAATTTACATTCAGCAATGGGAACTGTCTTAAAGACCTATTGTTTTCCCTTGTTTCGAGCAGCATCAATGGCTCATTCCTGCTCTTACTGAACTTAACAACCTCGGGCTCCCGCATTGTAGGGCCGGCTCAGGGCTGCGAAGAATGTGCCAGGCGGCTCTCAGAGATCTGCGCCTGATGCGGGGACCACACGAGGCAGCAGCAGGACTCGCTTCTTTCAGACATCCCCTGTCAAGCTCTCTGTCCAACTTTGGGCGTGTTATTGTCATTCACGTTTTTTCTTACACACATTTTATGCGTGAGCCTCATGACATGGGCAGTGTTTCTTCCTTTGCAGTGGATGGAAAAGCCCCCGTTCTCCTCGATACACACAGTCAGAAGCAAGACTGGCTTCAAAGCCTTAAATACGTGACAAATAGCGTATTTGCAGCAGAAATTGTGCTTCATTTGAAATACTGATGGGGATATACATTATTATTTAGAACCACACCAAATTAAATTATTGCTATAATGCAAAAAAAATACTATAGTAAGTATATTTAACGAAGAAGAGTAGTCATGACTATGTTCAGTTAATTATAATTTATTGGTATTAAAAATAACAAGCTGTTTATGGTTTTCAAGTTGTGCACAATTCCAATCCCCATCCAGCCTTACATGTGTGATCCATGCCCTGCTGCTGATAAGGGACATTCCTCCCTCCCCTCTCTGCTGCTCCTCTCTTCCCTTCCCCCTCTGCCCTTTTCCTCAGTGTCCAGATTCAGGTCAGTCTCCAGCTGCTTTGCATTTTTTGCTTGATAAGAGAAATAGGACGATAATGGTCTTGTCTCCATTTTCTAAAGCATTTTCTATTTTCTTGCCTTTTTTTTCTTCCTTTTTCCCCCCAGAAGAAGCTCTAGCTTCTTGAATGAAGTTTCCTTCAATTTCTTAACTCATGGCAAGTTAAAAATAAAATAAAAATGAATAAAAAGGAGGGGAAAAAAAAGGATGTGTGTCAACTTGTGGTCATATTGCAGGTAGAGCTGATCACAACCTGGCTTTGACTTATTGGGCCGTGAAAAACAGTGGCCTAAGGAATGATTTAAAGCAATTTGTCAGTTCCCGGTATCAAGTGGTCTAAGGGAGATGGGATGTGCCAGGGCTGGGCTTTCTGTGGGGGCTCCCAAACGCAGTCCTACAAGAAAGAGCCAGGCACCCAGAAAGAGTTGTCTACCAGGGAAAAAGCAGTAACCAGGAGAAGAGCTCAAAATAGGTGTTTTAAGAGCTGCTCTGGGAACTGCTTGTGATTACAACAGGCGATTTTACTGCACAGAACTGAAGCCATTCTGGCACAGATCTGCACGATAACATCTATTTCCAAAATACCTCGTTAGAAAAGTGTGACCAAAAGTACACTTTCCAAAGATACAAGCTGGCAGGACATGGTCATACACGCTTTTTACTACTGTCATTGCCAAAAGAAAGGAAATATTTTCATCTGAAGGACTTGTCCTTTAGGATATAAGTAATGAATAAGTAATTTAATTAACGGGAAAATAAAATTGAAAAATTCTGTATTTAAATAAAACCAGGACTCCAAGAATGACACACTTAACACATGGGTAACAGAGATGATTTCATATGGTGAAGTCAGACCTCTGGAAGGAAGAAATCTTACTTGTAATTTCCGAAGTTAGGGTTTTTTTTTTAAACCCAGGGAGTTTTTTTTCAAAACATGGAGAAAAACATGGGGGCTTCTGATTGGAGACGATGTGCTGCCGAAGCACTGCTTTCCAGAAAGCGCTACTCACCCTCCCACGTCAGACTGCGCGTTGCCAGTCGCTCAGCAGCTCCCTGCCTAACAGACAACGTCGCCTGGGGAGAGCAAAAGATTTCAGAGGAAAGCAAAGGATTTCAGAGGAACTAGCTATGGACAAACGGTTCTTTTCCGCCAGAATTAAATACAGAGAATATACAAAGAGGACAGAAATCAGCTCTTTCGGGGCAGCACAGTTTTTCCCCGCATTGGGCTGATTTCTCTTAGAGGTTAGAAAAGGACCCTCGACCAGCTGGTGCCTGATATGGGGCACCAGAGAGGGACCAGCTGATGCCCGGGATGCGGCTGCCGACGTCTGGGTTGTTAAACCAGCTCGGTAACCGCTTTAGCTCTCCTGGTGCCAGAGGAGCTTGGGAATGAGGGAGCCATAAATGATTTCCTAAATTTCCTTCTCTTTCTCCTCCCAGCAGGTTTCTAGCCCAACAATTAGCCCAGCCTTAACCATTTTGCAGCTAGTAAGTCATCCCGATTTATAAATGACTTCGTATTTAGCATTACAGCGCTTTGTTGGGCTGTGCAGCTGGTTCCCCTCTTTCTGAAACCGAAAGGGTCCCAAATCACACCGAAATCAAAGTAAGGTCAAATTATGTGCCTGCCCCTCAGAAGCATTTCAGTCGCATGGGATTTCGAAACAACAAAACTCAGACTGAACCCAACTTTTGCAAATGCCTAGAACCAAACTCAAGGTAAAACCTTATGGAAAGTTTTAGATTGTTTAGTTGCCTTTTATTTATTTATTTATTTATTTATGGGTAGGCTTCTGGGTTTTCTCAGTGGCTGGAAGCAAAACAGAGCTAACATCATGGGAAGGCTCACGTCTTAGTATCTGTTACCTTACTGGAAACTGAGATAAGGACATCTCACAAAAACAAAAAAAAAATCTTTACTAATTAGATTTCCGGTTAAATTTTGCACACTGAAGAGCATCTGATTTTCCAGACATAAATCCCAACTTCGCAGTTCCGGATCTCCCTTCCTCTCCATAATGTCGGCACACGCTTCCAGATGAGCAGCTTTAACACAGCTCTATGGTAGTGGCCTTCCTCCTCCATCCCCTCAGTGCAAACACTGAAATAGTAGGGAGGCAGCTGTGTCCTCCGCCCAGCGCAGAATTATTAACCTTTCCAGCACCGGGGATCCCAAAGTGCCTCTCTGTGCCGTACCCTCCAGCCATATGGCGTACCCCCAGCACTAAAGGTCCCCATCGGACCCAGCAGGGTCTGCCGGCAGCCTGCACGCTCTGCGCAGTCACCGAGACAGGGCGTTAGCAGGGAATTTCCAATAACTTTTGTTCTAATGCATCTTGGTTTAATTCTCATGGTGTTAAAGAAACATGGCAAGCCTGCTGAAGAAAAAAGTGAGTACAAAGGCTTCAAAGCATTTCCACAGGCCAGTGTCTGATGGCAAAGGCAACATGTGTGCAGCTGATGGCTGCAGACTGGGATCCAGGAGCAGGGATGCAGGCCCCTGTTGTGTTCCAGTGGCATGCAGAGGCTCTTCAATCTAGGCATAGTCAGGAGATGCATTCTTCCAACAGCCAAAAGGACTTTCCTTAATGTTAAGTTGTATGGCTGTACGCTCATCTTTTATTTCAGACTTTGGGCATCCATTTTTTTAAAATACTTGCTTAAGAAAAATCCCCCCAAATCCTCCAAAGGCACATGCCAGGGGAACTCTGTGTAACCTGGAGGACTGATACGATTAAACACTTGCTACTGGCTGAATTTGCTTCTACAAAAAGCACAGACAAAAGCTGTTCTGGGTGGCTCTAAACATACCACATAGTTTGGATACACGATTGATGTGCAGCAGGGGGGTGGTCGTGCTGATGGGCGGAGGCTGGGGGAGTTTGGGAGGAGCAGCATCGCTCCGTGCATTTCACAGCATCACAGAATGGTGGGAGTTGGAAGGGACCTTTGGAGACCATCTAGTCCAACCCCCCTGCTAGAGCAGGGTCACCCAGAGTAGGCTGGACGGGAACCCATCCAGGTGTAGATGTCCATTGCAAGTGGCCATCCACCTGTAAGTAGCCATTCAAGGCTGGTGGGCCAGCATCAGCTAGCTGAACACCTCACACAGCAGTACGGTAGTTGTGGCTTTGAACACTGTGTCGTGCTTGTGGCACTAGGCTGCCTGCTGTCACCTGTGCTGAGTGTGGTGCCTAAGGGATCTCCTGCTTCCTATTTCAAGGAATACTGTGTACAACCAGTTTTCATTCTCTCCTGCTATAGCCATGCTTGCAGGAGAACACTTAGTTGTGGAAAAGAAAGTACTAAGCGAACCTTTTCCTCCTGAGGAAGAGCCATGTGTGCCATGGTCAGTGTTTCAGAAGGCCCTTTACTGCGCAGGAAGACATTCTGCTGAGAATTTAACAAAGCATGTGATGAAGGCAACCCCTGTTCAATGAAGCCCTCAAGAACTCCCTTACCTTTCAGTACCTATTTAAGTCTCAGTAGCTGGCATGTACCCCTGACGGCCACAGTGCCACCTGCCCGGGTGGGTGTCCTCTGGTCTCTCTGCCTCTCCCCCCGTGCTGGCCTGCCACACGTCGGGGGGCTACGGCCACATCTCACAACATGTGTGATGGCTCTTAGGCAATTAAATTCAATCTCTGATACAGGACACAGACATTTGAATGCCCTATCATCAGTCCATGAAGTCTGAAAAAACATTGGACTCATTTACCGTTGGTAATAAAGGCAATAATGCCATATAATTTGGGCAATTCTCTCTTTTTTTTTTTCCTTTTTTTTTTTCCACACAGTAGCAGAACCAGGGCTGACTCAAGTCTTCCCAGTAAGCACAAGCAAAATTCAATTTTTCTGTCGCAGCAGAGCAGCTCCTTGGCACCAGCCTTCTTGGATGACTCAGAGCACCGAGGATGAGCATATTCCCATGGTCCCACTCCCTGCACATCCATCCCTACTCTCTGCCCACCTTTGCTCCTACCCTGTTCCCAGCCCTGAGCATCTGCATCCAGCCGGAGCTGGTGGCAGGGACAACACAGGGGGTTGGGGACAAGAAACGTGGCCACCTCCCAGCCTCATCTCTCATGTCCTCACCTGGCTGAGGAGCCTGTTTTGGGCAGGACCCCTCTCTGCTGTCCCACACTTGCACGTGGGTGGTGTGGGCGAGGCACAGTCACAGCTCCAGGCTCCTTGCCCGGGGCTGGGGCTTTGCAAGCCCCCTCAGACCCCTGCCCTGAGTGAGCACTTACTTCACTTACACCCGGATCTCATCCTGAACTCAACTGGCTTCTCTCTTGCAGACTTAGTAGCCAAAGCTTCTGACCCTGCAGGTCCCAGATAACTTTCTGCTTCATATACAAACGTGATGGCATTTCTCATCAATCATCAGACAGCTCAAATTAAAAGCAAGGCCATAGTGCTAGCTCAGGCCACCTTCCCGCACTCCGATGCCCCAGAGATGGCTGCTGGATCCTTAGGACAGTGAAGTACTTGCCACTTATTTGGGCTTGTGGCTCTGCTTGCTGTCGGGGAAGGGAGAGGTAACCCCTTGCCTCCAGACAGGAGCTGGGGGAAGGTCCCTTGTGCAGATGGCACCAGGAGGGCAGGAAAAGCATCCTTCAGTGAGACACAGTAATTACTCAGTCTGGGCTGCACCGTTTCCTGCAAGAACCTGTTTCTTCCAGCAGAGACAGTTTGTTAAGTTTTGTTCCCAAGCAGTTTAGCTAAATGAGGGTTGTTTTAATCCTGCAACAGTGTTTACAGATTTGATTCAGTGAAATTTATTATAAAATATGAAAGGTTAAATGGCTGCTTATGTTTCCTCTCCTGAGGTGAAAACACTGCGCACGCAAGAATTCATTCTTCCTCCCTGTGTGTGTTCTCCCAGGACCACGAGAAACACCTACTGAACGTCGCCAGACATGGATCTCCGCTGGAAGGGCCAACAGAGATACTGCACTCCTTTTCTTTCCCCTTCCTCCCCCTTCTTTCCCTTCCCTCCTACGTGTGCCATCAGTCACAGGCTGAGCTGAAGGGGACGGGCGGGTGGTCTCGCTCTGCTGCAGGGATGCTCCCATGGGTGCTCCCCCGGCCATTCCTGGGGTACGGCAGGGAGGGGAGCAGAGTGACTGAGGACTCACGGTCTCCTTAGCTCCCTTCCTGCCTCCCCAGGAAATCTTTGTTCCTTACCAGCTGACTTTTTTTTTTCCTTCCAGTTTGGGAATGTAGGTCTCATTAATGAGATTAATGGGAGTTGACTGTATGTACAAAGAGGACAATAGGTCCCTAAGACGAACCATGCCTCCTTTGGGGAATGTCAGTACAAATGGGGAAGACACGTAGATTTGTTGTGGTCTTTTTAGATGCCAGAATACTACCAGAACAACAGCGTAGCGTGGAGGCTGCTGGCAGCCCTTGTAATGGGAAATAATTACCCATGGCCGGTGAGTCGTGCGAATGTCTGAGGGTAAAGGTTGGTCTCCCTGTGGCTACCTGGTTAATCATGCATTTGCAGGCAAGAAAGTTGATCTATGAATGTCATGTTAATAAACAGAAGGTGAAAACAGAGTAGGGACATTTTTGTGGGTATCTTGAGTAGGCAGATGAGATTCAAGCATCCTATTATGTTTCTTTTATCTGTCTGAAGAAGTGGCTTAGTGAGACTCAGCCGGTAGCTTTTCCTCAAGCTCCCTCATAACCAAAAGGGCAGAATCCTGCTGCAGTACAAGAAAACAAAAGCCCAACAGACAAACCTCCCGTTGTCTTCACGAGTCCCAGATTTTGTCCCAGGATTGGCCATCTACTTTTCTCTCCCAGCCTGCCCGGTTGCCATCTCACTTTGGCGCAGTCTGGAAGATACCCCTTCCCGAAGCTGTCTGCCCGGTATCTCAGTAAAAAATATCCCATGGAGGCTGTCACGAGTCCAACACAAAACTCATCACTTTGTTTGGCTTCTACAGCATCAAAACACACCTGTCCTAGCCAAAATTTTAAATAAGGCCTGTCTTTGGTTAGCTGCATTTGTAAAGAAACATCATTTTCTTCTAAAAATGAAGGGAAATTTTGTCATTTCAGGCTTATACCGAGCTGCATTTATTAGAAGATGAAGTCTACATTTGAATGAGAACCTATTACTTCTATTAGTCCCTTCTGAGCCACCGCAAGTAAATATTATATAGATTATTAGAAGAGATGAGGAGACCGGGCAGATTGGCTTCTTGATCAAGGTTATGCTGTACTCATTATGCAGCAGCACATCTGGAATGGTCCAGTAGTACCCTGAGAATTCCTAATACATTAATAAGACTTACACCTCCTATAATTGCATTTGGCTGATTAACTTTCGTCCAGCTGGTCTTAGCTGCATAAAAAGGTATTTTATAAGCTTGTTATACAGAAGTAAATTCTGAACATCTTTGGCATGTATCTTGCCAACTTTTGTTCTGACCTGAATAACTCACTTTCTGGCAGCTTTTAGCACAGATGAATTTAAAATACCCATCACAAACATTAGCCCCCTTGAGCCTGAAACTTCCAGATGTATAGTCATGACCATATGCCGCAAAGAACTATTATGTATCATTTAGTTATTAGTCATTTTAATAATCAGCCTTAGCTGTTTCTCCTTACTCATAGTGGAAGTTCAGCACTTAGAAGCTTATAAAAAAATTGCAAGGCTAGATCTTTGCATTTCTAAGGGCCATAGTTTTAGTTCGGATGCTTTTGTTCCTGCAGCTGAATGCTTTCCAGATCGCAGCGGAGTCTGTTTGCTCTTTGAGGAGAGGAAAGAATCCATACATTCCCCACCAGCTTAAAATGCGAAACCCCCCCCCCGCTTTGTTCAACGGCAAACAAGGCGGCTGGAGATCAATTCTTCTTCTCCTACCATTAGGTGTCACTGCAGTAAATGGAAATTACAGACAAATGGTTTGAAAAGAGGAACCATTGCCAGAGATTATTCTGTGAGAAAAGAAATAAATGTATTTATAAACTAAATGGTGGCTGTATTCTACATCTATACTCCATTGCAAGCTGGTTTTCTAAACAAAACCCAATTTTTTTTTTACTTCCCGGGGGCCTGAATGATTTGAAAATGCAAGTACTCTAAACACTTCCAGAAATTATTTAAGTATTTCATCGTAAAGGCATAACCAAAGTAGATTAAAAATGTGTAAACGGTATTCCTTTGTCACTTTCATGTAATTCAGTTATTTTATCAAAACTGCAAATATTGTGAAATACAAATATTTAATCAGGAGATACAGGTCTGTACTCATAAGTCTGTAGACAGGAAAAGAAAGAGCAGATAAAGCACTCAAAGTATTTCAGAATAGTCCAGTTCTCCAACTTCACCTTTAACAAACCATTTCTTTTTACTTCTACACAGAGATTTATAGGTTTTTTTGCAATCAAAGGACCAAATTAAACTGCAGCATATAGCTGGGTTTTTTTTTTGTTTTAAGTTTTGCAAATTATTGCCAGCACAATCACCTTAATAATTCATTTTATCCTTCCAAAGCTGTATTTCACACTGAATATATCTACTGTAGTTGTTAAGAGCAGATATTCATTCTTTTAAGAGGTGTATTTTTGCGCTACTCATGATTCTCTCTTGTAGGGGCTGACCTTCTGGCTTACCCTCAGAAATTCTTGGACACCAAAGCCCTCCAAAAGCCATATTTTGCTCCTTCCCGCCCCCCCATCCCCTTTGAAGCACAAACCCAGCACCCACTGACTCCGTCAGGAATGACTTCTCATCTGCATGCAAGGATCAGGCCCCAGCTGGCACCAGGGAAAGCTTCTGGATTCCTGGAGGACACTGAATGTGGTGTCCAGCACTGGGCTGTCCCTCCAAGTACTGGCAGACAGCTGACAAGTAAACACAACCGTTATAGTTCTGAAGAGCCAAAATCAGTGGTCTTCAAATGATTTCATTTTAATTTCCATTTGCAATAAAGTGGAACACGATGAGTTTACACCATGATAAATATTTTATCAAATCGTTTTTCATGAAAATAATATTTCAGTAAACAAACCTTCCCCCTCACCCACCCACTCTCCGTGCCAAAGAATCGACCGGTGAAAGCATCTAGAATATTGCCCAACACTGCGGGACCATCCACTGCTGGCTCTGCTCAGCTCAGCTCCTGCTCCAGCAGGACCACACCAACCTCCTCCATCCAACTCTCCGGACTCGTTTTAATCACCACAGACATTTGCAACTCTATACCCAACGATTTAATTTGTTTGTTTGCTCAAGGTTCTTATACGGTAAAGAAGGCTGGTGTATATGCTTTAAATCATGGTTTTACTTTCGGACCTATGGGATGAAAGAGAAAACAGAAGTCTGTGGTTCATTCTCTCGATGCCGCTGGAACAGGATTGATCTTCATAACCTGCTTCATCCACGGGATCTAAATCGGTGCCTGGAAAGTTTCACAAAGACCTGAAATGTTTTTTTCTTCTTGCAAAGAATCCCTGGAACAGCTTAATGTTAAAAACCGAAATAAGTGAATTTGTAAAAAAGTCAGAATATTAAATATTGTTGCAGCATAGGAACATGTTCTCATTTTATATGCATATTATGCATATATATGAACATGTGTATACACACACACAGACATATTTTTATATATAATAGAAACCCCATCTATACATTACAAATGCATATATACATATGTACGCATATGTATGCATTTTGCACCTAAAATAAAATTTATTTTCAGATGAAACGATTTAGCTACTCTCCTATTGTAATGGCTTGTATTTTGGAAGATGAAGACAAACCGCTTAGACCTTGAAAAACACATGGGCTACTCAGATAGATGGCATCTGGGAGGACTCCGAACTCCCTCAACATTCTATAGGGAAAAACAGAGCCAGGTGCATTTCTTCCTAAATCAAATTAGCTGGAAGATGCCACATCCAATTGTAGTAAATTGATGTGAGAGTTTGTGATGTCTATAGCAGATCTTACAACAAAGGTCAATGTGCAGAGACGTAGACAACAGGCTGGTATAAAGCAACTTGTAGTGGAGCTGCTCTAACAAAAGCAAGGAAGATGTAAAATGCAATCAATTTTTTAATATAGGAAAAATACAGGCTTAATGATATATTTTAATTAACCCAACCCAATCATTTGTATCATTAAAAATGTTAATAAAAAATGGTGTTTGACAGGCATTTCAAGGCACACAATTAGAAGATAATTTTTACTTTAAAAAATAACAATAGATTTAATGTAATCAAGCTACAGAATAAAATAAACCTGGATTATATGGACACGGAAGCTTGGAAAAGAAAACAAATGTGGTTATCTGTTACATAAGCTTACGGAAAAAATACTGACATATGTCAAATTTACCTGTCATTGTCGTCGTTTTTAAACATCCCCCTTGACATCAACAAGTTTATATCATGTTTTATGACACTTAATTATCCCTAATTTTATTTAATTAACTTCACAAGACATCTAAAGCAATTCAAATGTTTTCTTAAATAAACGATGAGAAAGCAGCAGTTAAAGGGAGGGTACATATACATTCCATTCGGAAAACTACAGTTTTAGGAATGCTGAGGTGACAAAGTCAAACACTTAAATTTTGAATGAAGGCTGCCTGGGTAACTGTAAATGAAATCTTAAGTTGATATATAGGGGCTTTTTTATTACTTAATCATGCAGGGTGTTCTCCACAGGATTTTTGCCTTATTCATCGAGCAAAATAAATACTACAAATTTGCTATTTATTTTGTTACTTCTTAATCCCCAAGCATATTGTTTAAGATCTGAACTGAAAATTTTTGTTTCTTTGTGGGTGCTTTCACATAGCTTTCATCCCTGTACCTCAGTGCTTTACAAAATATCTATGAATCCATCTTAACCACATATTAAAAAAAATAATATGGAGATCATTATTCCCATTTTACAGATGGAAACTGAGGACCAGAGGGACTGAAGTCAAAATTACTAAACCTGGGTGCCCAAACTGAGGTTTTTTCAGGTTTTTTTTTTTAACATTTCAAATGCACACTGTCCAAATCCAGTCAACTTCCATGGTACCCATGACCAGTCCACAAATTTCACGCCACTCTTTGGGCTCTTTGTGGACATCTTCAGGCATATCACAGTTTGGATGTGCAGCTTTGTGACCCTCCTCTGTGGCAGGAGGGCCACGGGGAGGGCTGGAGCATGGTCAGGAGCTCTCTGCAGGGCTCACTCGTCCTCAGCTTTGAAAGGTGCAGGATGATTAGAAGAGATGCTCCAAGGAAGCATGCAGCTCTTACCCACTGACGTCAGTAACACTGCAAATCCACTGTTTCTTGGAAACTCCAAGACAGGTTAAATAAAGCCAGAAGCGCTTGGGTATTATGAAAAATTCAAAGCTTAATTTTGAACAACCCTTAAAGCAAGTGCTTATATCAACTCCTTGGCTAGAATAATGGAGAAGCTGGCATCAATGGCCAGAGTAGCACAGCACTTCCAGACCATGGGTACGCCATTTAAGGACAACGCCAGTGTTTAACCAGGCTGATGTTTTTCAATAATTCTGGAGTAAGGCTGTGGGCGGCTGTTACTTCAAACATATTTTTAACTTGTGTATTTAAATAATTTAGCTACATTTTTGTTTTAAATAATGCTGCTGTAGCAAAGATAGAAGAACTGCACTTTGCATTTCAAAGTACCCTTCAGGGGACGGGATGGCTCAGAGGTGCTGGAACAGGATCCCTGTCCTTTCACCCCTTCCCTGCCAGTTCTAATTCAGGCAGGCCAGTAGTGGACAAAAAGTCACCCTGGATGTCACCCCTGCAGTGTGAAGTGCTTCGGGGACTCCATCCTCGCTCCTAATAGCCACACGCTCCTACCAAACCCCGTTCCCTCCCGCGCCCGCGGACATTATATTCAGAGCAGGAGCACAGAGGCCAAGAGGTGAATGAGCCCGAGAGTTAAATTACCTCTCAGCCATGGAGAGTAATTCTCCTAGACAAGAGGGAGTGCACTGATGCAGCAATAACACTGCAAGTTCTCCCCGCTCCTCGTTATCGTCCTGAAGGTAGATATTCCCTTGTTTTTCTGTTTACTGTAGGAGATGTGTCATCTGCCGACTTGAGGACAGCAGCCACAGCTCAGTATGGGTAGCTGCAAAGGAGACGGTGAGGGGCCTGCATCTGCCAAGAAATGAAAATGTAAGAAAAACAGGTTTTACGTGACGAACAGAGTGCTAGAGGTGGGCAAGGCCCAGGTGAACGGAGGGGTTCATGGATACAAGGGGACCAGCCCTGCAGGCATCTTCTGCAAGCCTGTGGTGGAGTCCTACTGCTCGTCACAAAATGAGAGCCTGCCCTGAAAAACTGGGAACCGTGCCTGGACCTGGGTGCTGTGAAAAATCAGATTTGCTTGTAAGAGAGCCAGAGGACTCTGCAGTAGCTGGGAAGAGGCTCCTGCCTGACACCAACATCCACAACGCATCCTATTGTGTGCAGACCCAATAAAGGTGCAATCATTATCCACGACTGCCAGTGTGTGGTGGGGTAATGAGGAGCCGGGGCCGGCAGCGAGTCCTGGACATCGGTAGCCAGTGCTGTCATCGCTAGATTCACACCTACACAGACTAAGTAAAAAATAACTCAAAATGCTACAAGGTTGAGACTTTTAAGAACACCCAATGTATTTTTATTTCAGTAGAATTTCTACAGTAAGCTTTGTTTGACACAAGTGGCCACATTTTGCAGAAAGCCTAAGTCAAAGGCACCTATGGAGAGGAAAGCCCTGCAGTCCTGCACAGTTCTAGGACCCCTGGCTTCATTACGGTATCTTTGTGAGTTGAGAAGATCGTCATTCTTCATGGGGTTGTTAAGACATTTTTAGAAACAGAATGCAGCAGCTGTGGAAGACAAACTGGTTGCCTTGCACCAGATGTTTTGCCCTCACAGCTCATGCACATACTAATAATGCCGTCCTTATGAATGCTGAGGACGAGGGAAAACTTTGAGGGGGAACAGTCTGCAAGACCACGCTGGAATTTCTTCCGCCCGTCAACACAGCCTCGATGTTAATTGTAATTTTTACGCATTAGTGTTCTGGTATCTCTGTCCATACAAAATTAGACCCTGTGGAAGAGTAATTTTTTGCCTGGCTTCCTAAGGAAATTAAGCTCATTGCAGTCATGTTGCTTGTGTGTCCGTCTGGGTCCTTCTTCATCCTTTCTGTAATAACTTCTAAGCCCCTTGGCTGATTTCAACCAAGTTTGATCAGTAACAGGCTCAAGAGTAATTATGTTTCCACACGTTGTGTGGAAATAGAGGGTCAAATAGAGAAGCCCAAATTATGCCCCCCACTGGCTTTAGCTTGAATTCACACCAGAGAGTTCACGTCAACAGAAAGACCTTGCCAATGCTCGACACCAGAAAAAGCTTCAGTAGGTCATCATGCCTTCTTAGACAGCAGTCTGTCAGCCCTGAGACAGAGTCCAAGCTACCTGGTCCTGGAAATGCTCCTACTGAGGACAGTGGGGTCACTTATCAAGAGAGGGGGAAATTGCACCTACAGTTTTACCCCGTCTGGTGGCTTTCTGACCCAAAACAGGGAGTCCAACCTCTGTCCTTGCTGCAGCTCACCCCAATGCCAACTACATCATCCCCTTCCCCTGGTGCCACTTCTGGCACTCACAGGACCCAGTGCTGAGCCCACTCAATGCACTAAATTGGCAGAAAAACAACCTAGCAATGGAAGCAGATAGCTTCTTGCTGGATTAGTGAGTTGCACTGGCTCAGCAGAGGAGCTGTCAAGCACGAGGTGGGCATCAGAAGGAAAGGGAAGAGCTGGCGGTGGGGCAGGGGGCAGAGGGAGAGGTGACCTGGGGGAAGATGGAGCAGGATCTTGCCCTGTCAGAGCAAGCGAGTTGTTAGGTAGGTTCAGCCGAAGAGTATCGACAGCTGTAATTGCGCATGCTACGCTAATTACAGAAACACAAAATAACCAGCTGTGAATGAAACTGTTCCACACTGACTCCTTTGCATTTATTAGATTGCACATGGAAATTAACAGGTTGGTTTTTAACAGCGTGGAGATCCAAGTCGTGACACAACGGGACAATAAGAGGCACTGAGATGACTTCTCCTTGAAGGTGACTCCCTCCGAAGAAGTGACATTCAGGCAGCACAAGAGATGACGTGATTTCTCTGGTGCCTTTCTGGGACTTCGACTAAAACTGAATTAGTCTGTCTATATTTAACAGTTATGCCAGTTCAAGTATATCCCACGATGGTTACACCATGCTCAGGGAACACACAGCTATATAGAAGACCTCCTGGAGGGCTTACAAAAAGAAAAGGAGAGAATGAAAATAAGGGGCAAGAAAGCTTCTTATGCTGACACATCTAATATCCCACAGTCCTTACACAAACCCATGGCTAGTGCCCTTTTACTGCCACTGAATATGCATGAATCTCCCAAAAATGTTTATGCTAGGACAAGCACTTATTGCTGAATCCTCGGAACTAAACCCCTACTAAATAAAATCAAATCAGTCTTTCAGAGAGATTTCAAGTGAATGGTAAGCATTTTCTGGGAGCACTTTCCAATAAAGCAAACTGTTGTCATTAACAAGAGACTTTTCAATCAAAATACCCACCCACAAATTCTCCATGCCTTTATATATTTTCTAATGAAAAATGCCAGGATTTGGAAACCAAAACTGTTCACTTCACAGCTTTTATTAAAAACCTCTGGAGAAAAACAATAAGGAAGACTTGCCCGTGTATGGAAAAGACATTTGTCTACCCAGAACTTTTATTTAAACAATAATTGTAATTATTTCTAGCTTTTAATTTTAAGAATACATATTGACTTCATCTCAGTGCCCCATACGGATACTCAGCTTGTATTTCTGGCACCTGTAACACCAGCCCCTGAACTCAAAGGCTGGTCAACAGAAGCACAAACCAAATCCATGATTGTCTCAACCCAAACCCCACTGACCAGCTTGGATGCCGAGGTGGGATGGGGGTTGCCGAATGGCCCAGCTGGGATTTGACACAGGGAGTTCGGTGGTGGTGATGTGTGGCCCGACACCCTACCATCCTCCCAAGCTCAGGGCTGCTCCCACGTGCATTTCTAAAAGGTGATTTTGCCTTTTTCCAAGCAGTTGCAGCCTCCATAAGGGAAAACACATCTTGGCAGAGAACTACAATAGCCTAAGAACCAGTAAGGAAAGGAAGGAAAATTGGAAAGAGGATTATTCTGGACAGACATAATATTTGCCTAGAAAATATTGCCTAGATTAACTGAAAGTGCAGGTGTTCTTACTTGGTTTCCCAAAGAAGGGAATGCAATATTTAAAAATGCAAGTGGTGCTAGCAGTCCCAGTAGCTCCTGCTGGTTCATGTGGTGAAATGGGTGAAAAGTTAAATAAATTAAAAAAAACAAAAGAGAAGAGAGAAGAAGAAAAAACACCCAAACTTAGCAATTGCTATTATATCTTTCTGTTGCAGTCAGATCAAGAAGTCAAAGCAAGCCGTTCGCACCTCTGTTTAAGTTCTGAGTGCTGCTTATTGAGGTTAAATTCTGCTGTTTTTTCAGGATTTAGACAGAATCCGTTCCAGCAGAGGATTAAAGATCTGTTTCTGCTGAGGTCAATGGCAAAATTGCAATGGCAAAGCAGACGCCGGACTTGAATCAATACAGGAACCATGCCCCATTTTCAGGTTGTTAGAGTTGTGTATTTTCCAATACACACGTTTCCTGTAGGAACTTCTTAATTCTGCATTTTTAAAAAATTCTCATCAATTCCCCCCCACCCCCTCGAAAATTCAGATGCATTTAGTGAAGCGCCGTGCTGAAACAGAGCGTATTTATTGACAATGAAATGAGAGCAGTACACTTCCAAGCAATTTAAAAATAACTCCCTTCGATTAGTTTCAATGCAAGGATGATAGCGCAGAGGATTATTTTTCTGTTGTAGTAAATTATTTATGTGAAAGTTGTTTTCCTTTTAACAAGTAAATCTTCCTAGACACAATTGCATTAGGTCTCTTGAATTTCATAATGGGGTTATCAATGAATGCACACGGAGTTTCAAGGTAAGCCTCAAGTGCAGCTGTGCTCACGCGGTGTAGAAAATCGACCGCCGTATTTCCATGAACACGAGTGATCTTACACATCCCTTCCCCAGCAGGGGAGAGAAAAATCAGAGGATGCTACTGCGGGGTTTTGGGCCTTTTTCCTGCTTATCACTTGCCCTTTGTTGGAAATACCGTTGGATTAAGCAGCAGCAACACGTTACAGCTCTTGCAGTGAGAACGGTACCCAAGTCTCGACCTGTCCCTGTGTAACTCTGTGTCACCTCATGCCTGGAGACCCCGCTGGGACACGATGGAAGGGGACACAAGTACAAAGAGGGAGAGGAGTGGTAAAGCGGCAGGCAGAGCCCCATCTCCCGAGTCCCACACCAAATCCCCACCTGCAGGAGTCTTGTCCCTCAGGAGACATCCGTCAGCCTCTGCATCACATATCGGTATTGTCCCGGTTTCAGCAATAGGGTTTTTTTTTTTCTGTGCAGCAGCAATATTCTTCTTTTATTGACATATGAAAAAAATCTTTCCTTCCTTCTGCTGTTCCTTTCATCTTGCTACAGACAAATTAATAATAACAGCCCACCACTAGATTTTGGGCTCAGTCCTCTGTAGGTTTGTATGTAGCAGAATACGAGACTGGAAGCAGCGGGATCCTCTGCAGATCAGTCTTTCAGATGATGCAAACTGAGGCATAGTTTATTTTCATACATTCTTCTGACGTATTTACACGTATGTGGGCTCTCTGTGCAGTGCCAGGGATTAGCTGAAACCTGTCCTGTTTATGTCACACTCTCGCTTCTTGCTACATACAATAACATGGCATCACAAGCAAACAGATGTTAGACTTAATAAGCAAGAGACTTGTTGAAAGCTGAACACAGGTGGCCCATTAAAGGGTATGGAGGAAGAGTGAAGCCTAAGCTGGGCTACAGGGTGGAATGGGGAGATGTGTTTTAACCGCATTTGCTTTAAGAATCAGCTATCAGGAAAAATCAGGCTTCTTGATAAGGGAGAGCACTTTCACGGACACGTGACCAGCGTACAATGATGCTCCTCAGAGATGAGAACAGGAGGGAAAAGACGAGCAAAACTCTGGAGTCTGCTTTGAGGACCGGTTACCCTCAAAGAGAGACCAATAGTACACGTGAGTGAGGATCATGAGCAAAAGGAAGGGGCTGAGGTTGGCAGTGTTGGGGCAGCCTCCCAGCAGGGACTCTCAGCTCCTATGGCCGTATGACACCCAGGTGGGAAACCATACGACAGCCAGGACCTGCTCTGACTTTCAGATGGACTTTGTGAATAGCCTGGGTTGTTTTGGTCACTGTTTTCCAACGTGTCAACCAAATGTCCTGGTGTCTACCATGGCAGAATAAATTCCTCACTGTCTTCCCTAATGTTCTCTACCTACCACTGGGGCCTCAAGGTGGTCATGGAGACTCTGATTCTGCCATTCCTCAGGAAGAAATAGACCTCATCCAAGGCAGGGTGGTGAGGAAACCCTAGGTGGACCCTCAGGCTGTGTTCGTGCTCACAGTCCAACTAGTGCCAGGCTCCATTCACTGGCGTGGTCTGTGAAACTCCCTTTCCCCCAGCGCCACCTGGCAATGAGCAAGATGCCGGCTGTGCATCTACAGGCATGGCCGTGTGAGTGACCATATCTGAGAGCATGACATGCTACCACTTTGGTTAAAGAAGCTTAGCTCTTTTCCATTTGGGGAATACCTGAGCCCGTTTGCCGTATGGTAGCCTTGGATCTTGCCCTTGCTCTGACTGTGAACAGCTAACTGTACCTTCTGCCAACCAAGAAAAGCATAGCCCAGCTGTTTTTCTGTGCCACTTCTTACAGCTTCCTAAAGTAGGAGGGGAGCGTTATGTAGAATGGTTTGGGTTGGAAGGGACCTTTAGAGGTTTACAAGTATAGGAAGGACTACATCAATTAGCTGAATAAGCAGGTATTTATTTCAGTTCTGCAACGTCAATGAACTGAGAAGACAGCCTGAAGCACCATTTGCAAAATGCTCTATTTTCTCTCCTAAGGTACTTGGTTCAGAAATACCCATCAAATATTTGAGACAGCACCATATTTTCTAGGAGAGAACGTCTTTAACATCAAAAAAGATCTAATGATCGCCCATAAATAACAAGGTAATAAGGATGAAGTCAGGCATCAGTCAACGTTTGTCTACAAACGATGCTTGCGAGGAAGAGGAGCGTTTCAGTGGCAGGCAGAGAGCCTCTCGCTCACCTACCCGTCGACCTTGCCATGCAGTGATGCTCGGGATGTCGTTCCAGCAACGCGGGGAGCAGCATCCAGCTCCCGGGGCGGCCATGTCCCAGCGCTGCCGACCTCTGGCTCTGCCCCACTGAAAGCTGCGATTCTAAGTAAATTTCCAGACCTGAGCTTTTCTCAAGAACTGGGGTGTTTGGTGAACTCTCTAAACTGCCAACACAATATATATGTCTATCAAAAATATTGGCTTGATAGAAGTAGACGGTGACATATGCTGCCCACGAGTGCTTCTCCTGGTTTGCCCTTGAGAATTCAAGCTTTCAGATAATCACTCTTGGGAGTGTAACTCTTCTTCAGGCAAGCACGGATTGCATTTTTAACCTTAAAATTGAGTATTCTGATATCTCTTTCCTTTTCTGTTAAAATGCAACCCAGGAAATACATTCAGTACATTTATTTAGACTGGTTTAGTATCTCACACAACTATCTCTATCTTGTATTTTTTGATCTTCTCAAAGCATACCTTCATTTTTGACTTTGTTTGAAAGCTGATTCCAAAAGAAAAAAAATAATAAATTAAACAAACTAAAAAGAAAATAAAATTAAATAAAATAAATGGCAGAAAGCAAATTAACATATTATACATGGTTCTGTTGTGGTTTTATAATAAAAAATGTTAATGCAATTAAACAAATTACTTTCCGTCATTAATAGTGGTTCTTGCAATGAGATGATGTATTAGGGCAAGAGAGAATTTCTGAAATTTGGCCTTTTAATTACCTAAGCACAAAGTTCAGGAGCTTCAGAAGAACAAATGACATCCTTGTCGTTTCTGGACTGTGTTAGCCAAGACTTGGAGAAATGTTCTCTTTTCTTTCCTGAAGAAAAACAGCAAATAATTATTACTATATCACAGAACGCCAAGAATTAGTGAAATGCCCTGTATAAATAAATGCTGGTCTTTCTACGCTATTTTTTTTCCGCAGCATCTGCCAAACAGTCTGCGCTTTTGATGGAGCTGATCTAAATTACAGATGGGCCAAACCTGCTTTTCAGGGTCAAATTTGGACACGATTTTAAAAGGTTTCTTATTGATTGAAAGTGGATCTGAAATCAGGCAGCGCTCAACAAGGCCCAGTTATCAGCAGATCCCATTATGCCGAGCAGGGGGGAGTTACAGCCGGAGCTCTGCGTTGCCCCTGCAAGTTAAGCATATGCTTTAGTGCTTTGCAGGACTCGTGCCAGAGATCTCCATCCTTTACAAGATGGAGTTACCAAGCTGATGGACATGCTCCAAAACAGGGCTCCGCAGCAGAAAAAAGCAGCAGATGAAAAACCTTAACTGAAGGCTTCTTTTCTCCTGAATGGCCAAGAACAGAGGGGTCCTCTCAAAAGCACCCATGATTAAGATAAAGGGGATTGCAGCACTGTCACTCAGAGCAGCCACATGCAGCGCATCCTTTCTAACCTAAGAGGAAAGAGATTTGAAATGCTGGTAGACCTTACTGATAGATACGGGCTGCAAATAGACTGTTGCAGAGGAAAAAAACCCAGCCGTGGCTGCTACACCTTACAAGCTAAGAATGTTTAAAGGTAGCTAAATTTTTCTGAGGAGAAAAAAAAAGGGATATAAACAAGCAAGCGACCATGGATTGTTTCAAAAATAGGAGTGCTGGACGCGCAGGAGCTCGGGGGTGATGAAGAGGACACACGCAGACAATGCCAGCTCAGCCTTAGAAATCCTTGTAACAGATTCTGATTTGCTCATCTCTCCTGCTTTCATTTTTCTCCTGTCTTGGGCGAAGGGTTTGTGTTTAATAACATCATTTGCATCAGTGTGTCCCAACTGACCAAGGTACTAGGGCTGGGAGAGATTAGCATGGTAATCTCATTCTGATGGATAAAATTAGCAAAGATATTCCCCTGAATGGAGAGCTGCCATTGGCGAGCTGCCGTGCTTAGAATCAATTACTAAATTACTTTGAGCTCTAAGTCGACAGTAACAGAAAAGAATTGGCATCGACCGAAGTGAAATAAGATAAAAAATATGCGATCATTAAATCTCTCGCTACTATTCGCGAATGTGACTCACAAGAACTGCACAAAAAATAAGGCAGAATTTAATTTTTAACAGTGGTCCCTGTCATCATTTCAACCAGAGCCGCTCAGCGCACGGCGGCGCAGCTCAACCTTGCCGTCTGGCTGCTGGGAAGAAGAGCTGGGCTGCCCGCAGCTCCCACCCTGTGCTGAGCAGGGCACCCCATGGGTGCCAAAAGCCAGAAGAGCAGCTTCTGTAGGGGCAAGCGGAGCAGGACAGAGAAAGGCTCGGCCGAGGCATAAAGCCTTCCTTCCTGCTGAAATTATCTGCTGTGTAAGTGTATCATATGCACCTGATGTTTCGCAAGCATAGGGAAGGGGAGGTCCCTGCCCCAGGGAAGGCACAAGCTGTAGGCTTTTCTGTGCATACACACACAGGTACAAAATTCACAGTAGTGAGTAAAGCCCCGTGTGCTCACCTTGCTTGCTCTACTACCACAAAAAAAAAAATATTATCACTGCAAAATGTATCTTAATAGCAACATCATGCTGATTATAGCATAGTCAGGGGTTTGCCCAGGCTTAAACATGGCCAAAATCTCTGATCTTCACTGTACGCAGACCTTCACTACCCGTTTGACATGTTGGGCAAGGCAGAAGTGCTCTGTAGTGACAGAGGCCGTCAGAAGGACCAGCATTTGCATTATTACGGCTGAGCTTTTGGGAGTATCTACAGACTTCGGACTGTGGGGTTTTGACCGCCCCAGGTGAGAGCAATGGCACGCAGGTCTGGCTTTCAGAAAATGCCAGACTTCCAAAGCTTCTCCAGTTGAACACATACACCTAGAGACCTCTCAGATCACTAGCTGCTTCTGCGGACCTTCTCGACTGGAGTCACAGAAGCTGTAGATAAATACTCAAAATATACTCAAACAAAACGAAAAATTACCATGTTACACAGAATGTAGGACATGGGTCATCCTAGCTTCAAATATGCCCCACTACTGTCGCTACAGTTATGGACTAAACGGGTTTCAGAATGAAAAATATCCAACTAACACACGATCAGTAGGATAGCAGGGATGTAGAAAAAAGAAACGTGAAAGAACCTTTTATCAGCTTTTAAACACTGGGAATCGCAGTAGCATAAGTAATTGATAATATTATTAGCACAGTATACATATCAGCTGTCGGGATATTATGAGGACTGAATCCAATCTCTGTTGAGGGAGTCAGGGTCAACATCATTAACTATAGATCCTGTCCTGGTTTACATATAGAGCCCTCAGGCCAAGTGTCTGCCAGATACATCTCTATAGATGTGCATAGCTATAGGACATACAGGGGGCTAATCACACACATCAGTAATAGACAACAAGCTTTTGTTTATCTGAAGGTTTACTGGAATTAACTGATTAGTGTCAACTTGACACAATAACTTTTGTCTACAATGTAGTAGATCATTTTGATGGTTTTATTGATGGAGTGTTGTCTAATGTAAATTGTAAGGGTAGTTGAATGAAGGAGGAAACATTTTAGTTAAACCGAAATTGAAAAAGCCACTAGCAAATGTATCTTTAAAAATGTCACGTTCTGCGGCCTTACAGATGCCATGATAACGATAACACTGATGGCAACACCACTAAGTAAGGAGGATTTAAAATCGAAATAGACACCACCTATTCATAAATTTATCTCTTACATAAATCCTGAGATGATATCCCGATGTTGAAACTAACATAAGATATATTTGAAGTATCTCTTTCTGAAAATAAAATCAGTCTAGTAAAAGAAAAGAGAAAACGAAGTAAAATACATTCATTAACCTAAACCCCATAGTGGCCCAATTTAGAATAAAAGTATGAAAAATATTTAAGAAAAAATATCTTGTGGGGTAAATCAATTCTTTGCATAGATTCATAAGATTATTTTCTGTTTCTTGGTAGATATAATTTCTTTCTTCCATAGTTAATGTGGAACACACTGTTTGCTTTCCTCTACTGGGTGTAAAATAGCTTTTATGAACTAGTCTAGGCTTTCTGTTTTCATGGCTTCACAGCATGGTTAGGAGTTCATGGCTTAAAACGGCACACGATCATATTCATCTTCTAACATAAATAACAATAGACTTCTTTTCTGGCTCTGCTATTAGATTATTTAGTGCAATTGTTGGACAACCTCCTTTGGAAGTAAGCTCAGGGAATACAGTGATTGTGCCGTGAACACTTCAAATAGCAGAAAGATGCTATATGGTCTGCTATATCTATATTCTGCTATAAATAACAGAAAAGTAATTCATATTCTTTTATAACTTCAAAACCACCTTTCCTTTCCAGGCACAAACTATTCTCCCCACAACAGCAAGTCAAAACAATTAGGCTAGGACAAGGGGGATACTGTGTGTCACAAAACGAAGTAATTAAATTTAGGCAGCATTATCAATGATGCCCGGTTCCAACCGTTGAAGCTGCAGTTAGTAACCCCAGCCTGTCCCTCTATCAAAAAGCTATTTATTCTTCATTACTGGCTCTCCCTGGGTTATAGGGATTCATTGTCATTGTAGTAACTTACAGGAGGAACAGTTAGTGCAATGATATTATGGAAATAGCCATTTCATAGCTCTTGGGCAAAGTAGTACCAAGTTCCGGCTTTCCAGCAGTTGTCAGCAATGCTGAAATCTTGTCTGTATTATCACCCTTGAGGATTTTGTTCCATTTTTTTGGCTTACAGCAATGTAAAGAGTGAAATTGTGTCACCAGAGAAAAGAAATCCGATTTAGAGATCCTGTCCATGTGATTCCTATAGAAATTTATACACAAGGTCTGCAAAACTGGGAGCAGAGCGCGCTGTTCCTTGGGGACACAAATTACCCGGTTTAGGACAGAAATAGCCAGACCGACATGGTTCCACCTTGGCCATAGACACAGGTGTAGCCATGGCTCCCTCTTGGTCTGCCTCAAACTAACCCTGCCTCCTAACTGGAGGAGGGCAGCACGTGTCTGAGAGAGTGAAACTTGCGGTACTAAGCTCTCAAAAGGTTTTATTTCACATGCCTTTAAATCTGAGGATGCACAAAGTCACAAGAGCTTATTACGTGGACGGCAATGAAAGTAAATGGACGCTTAGATAGGTTGTGCCATTCTTGAAGAAACACAAATGAAATTAAAACAATTCATTTTGTGTGCTTTCCTACCTAAGAGTACATTGATGGATCCAAGAAATCACAGCCCTTCTCCAGCAGCATCTGACTTAGCAGTTTTCTGAAGAACTCTGCTTCTCCCTTCAAAAACACGCAGGTTAGTTAAAGCCCAAGATTTGGGCAGAGCTGGGTGCTACTTTTCTATTTATTAGACACAGGTATACTCAAATTTGTGATTGTTTGAATTTGTCAATACACATTTTCAGCTCAGATTTCTGCCTACTTAAAAAAAAAAAGCTTGAAATGGGGTTTGTTTTAAGGCTAGGAAAAAAGGTCTCAATTCTGGAAAGCAAAGTGTTTCATGTGGTTAACTCTTCAACAGCTAACCAAGGCACTTTTCCTGCACGCAAACAATACAAGCCATTTTTATCCTGCTTTAAAAAGTAGCTCCTGGGTGAAGGTACAAAACCTTTCTTAAATATTTCGGTTCATTTTAAACAGTATGTTAAAATATCTAACTATTGATTTTCTGTGGCCCCTGCATGTAGTCATTTGCATTATAAAAATTCCATTATTACAACACCAAGTCAGAAGCAGCTGATAAGATGTAAACACAATGCAGTGCAATTTATTCTTACGGAGTATCTTTTATAGAAAAAATAAAAGAACTTTTTCGTGTAGCTATACACTTTCAAACATGATTCTCAATTGTGCCCGGCGGTGCACAGTTAAGTACAAGTATGAAAAGAAAGAAGATGACCATTTGTGGTCTGAACTGTGGCCAGGTACAGCAGAGACTACAGTGGTCAGGAGAATGGCAGAGAATGACAACACTTTTCCCAGTGGTGCCTCAAAAAGTCAGGTTTGGAGTAAATGACTCTTTTTGTATGAGGCTCTAATTCCTCCCTGACAGCCCCCAAAGAACTGGGAGGAAGGAGGTGTTTGGCTGTAACCTCATTTTTCTGTATACCAGGACAATGTTACAAGCATAAGCAACAATCCAGAGAGATGCTGAGATCTCTAGAAGATGCAGATGATGCTCTGTCAATGTGGGAATATGCCTCAAAAGTGCAACTGAAACAGACATCACATGCGTACCTAAAATGCATTTGTCAAAGTGGAGCTGTTTCTATAGTGGAAAGGAGAAATCAGTTTAGAGTTCATGCCATGGGAAGTATGGACACCCTCACCATGAACTTCAGCACAACGTCCCATTTCTATAGCAAACATCCCCACATCTTCAGCATCTACAGGAACATCTGGTTTTTAAGCTCTCATACGAGAGAGAATTTGTTTTTCCACAAATGCTTCCTCCTCAGGCCAATTTTGAATGCAGGGTGGCCTCATCAGGTATCACGATGTCTTCCGTCGGTTTTCATCCCTTTAGCAACTTGTCTTTTGTTCTGTCTTCTGTTGCCTCCTTTTTTCTTTCTCACTGCCTACATCTTTTCCAGGAGATGTTTGAGCACACAGTTCTCTCCTGTGTACATTTCTTCTGTTTTAACTTTTTCTCGTTTTCTCCAGAATGACTTTTTCCATCTCTTTTTCCATTTCACCAACAGCGTAGCCCTCAACAGCTAAAAGGTTGTTCATCACCTTGGCTCTCAACACCACCCAGGAGTCTTCCTCTTCCTCTTCTCTTGCACCTTCTTCTGTCATCCCACTTGAGCACTGAAAAAGATGAGGTATGTTATAGTGGAAGATACTTCCATTTTGTCGCTGGGCTCACCGTGTAGAAGCATATATACCTTTGTGCCCAGTATAAACATCACAAGAGCACAAGTTCAGCACACTGAATACTAAGAAATGCATAGGCTGTATCCCTTCACATATGAAGCAGTTATCTTGGTGGCAAAGCCTTCTGTAATCATTAAGACCAAAGGATAAGTCTGAGTCAAAATACTTTATAACACATTGCCCCGTGATTCTGTATTCAATAGCAATCTTAAATTAGAATAACAAATAGGAAGGAAAACATTAGAACTGCAAGTAATTAGGAGTGTAAAAGAATACTTTTTCATTATGATTAAATGGTGTTTGGTTGGCATAAATAGAGAAGTAATCCTGAGAGATACGTTTTGTATCTCAATGTAATATAAAGGCTGCGTATAATATGAAATGAAGAGGAACAAAAAATTTTGCTTATCCCAGGATTATGATTGCTTTATGTTGCCAAATTTTCTCATCGGGTCAAATACAAAGACCTTCATTCAGTAGTTCCCAAGGCTTTCTTCAAGCAAATTCCTCTTGGCCTCATAATTTTCTCTACAATTTTCACAGTGTTACAGCCAAATCACAGCTGCCCAATGGCACAATTCATCGGTCATGATGTACTATTAGATATACATTAGATGCATGTGTAGGTATGGGGGATTTGTGTGCATATGCTGTAACGATGTGCAAAACACAGATTATATATTATTTAAAGTATAAGATGAGAATGCTATTTCAGCCACTGCTAATTTGCATTTCATATTCCCAAAACATCATAATACTATTATAAGGTATTGATCCAAGCATGACCATTTGATTTCACATCAATACTAATATGACTTTTCTGTGATCTGTTGACATGTGGGATTTTCTGAGTGAAATACATACATACCAATATCCAACTATTTTCACTAGTAAAACTGGATTCAGCTGTTCTATATGAAAAGCTGTTGGTAAAAATGCAGATCACCCTATCACAAAACTCAAATTTAGATTTTACTAGTAGACTTATATTTTTATTCTCACTGCTTCCTGAAATCTCTTTCCTTTATCTCTTTGATATAATGGTGTCTTTCTGATACTGTTTGTTGTCTGGACACAGATTCATCATCCTAAGCAGAAAGCACTGGTAGCAAAAGTGGTTATGCCATTTAGGAGCAAGAGGACCTCAAAATCTCATTCCCACCTTCAACGTTGTTGTTCAGGATGTGACATAAAGACTGCTGAAATAACAGCCTTCTACTGAGCCCCTCTGAATTACGTAAATAACACAGTTTATTGTGAAATAGTTCTTGCTTTGATGATTTTTGCATGCAGATGCCAAAATCGTATGGGTCCCACTCCCCCATTTCTTCTCTCACACTAGATAGGCATACAGGATGATACTCAAATAGCCTTTAATCTTCTCAACACTGCTGGTGTACTTCTTCCTACTAAATCCCTGTTTTCAACATTACCCGAGTTTCAGCATAAACCATTATGTTGATTTTTCCTGCTGGTCAACTACTTGAAATCTACCCAGTGGTCAGGGGTAATTGCCCACCTTCGCTGCAGATACCCAGACGGATATCCCCTTCCCCATCTGTGCACGCACTTGCACCCACAGAGCCAACACGGTTTCTGCTAAAGACAACGGCAACATCTCCATTGATTTACTTGGAGCAGACCTGAATCTTATTGGCATGGAAAGCCTGAAGGGGAGAATGCAGCACGTCTGGGAAGAGTGCTACCTGCTGAAGGTACTCCGTCACAACTAGCCAAAAGCGGATTCATCCCAGACTCATCCCAAAATGAGCCATCCCAGTTTCCTCACAGAAGCCAAGGGACCCAAGGAACAGCCAGAGATTGGCACTTGCCTCAGGGGAGATGTGCTTCTTTCCCATCATCTGCCAAGACATGAAAATGGTTCACAACCTCAAAATCCAGCTGGAGCCATCACTGCTCCTGGATCATGGGCTTACTGCTGGAGGATCTTCCGCCTTTCATTATATATGACAGAGCTGTGACCCTTCTTTCCCAAATGAAGTTATAGTCCATGTTGAAGACTACCAAGAAGCTGAAGTAAGGGTGGAGGATTCTAGTCCCTGCATGGGACAGGTCAATATGCTCACAACATTCACCTTCAATTCCAGGCACCATTTTCCTGTATGCTTTCGGATGAAGTCCACGTTGCAAGAAAACAAAACCTAAAGAAATTCAAGCTCATGTGGCTTCATAACTTCCTTCCAGCAGCAGTGGCCTTCTAAACCAAACCTGTAATATTGAAGCGATAAAAGCAAGAGTAACTGTGATGAGTTTATATTACATAGGAACTGCATCTCCCCGACACAGACCCAGCCACAACACAATTACTAGGTCAAAACTTCATGAGGGTCTACTCAGCAGGGGACAAACTCTGCCAGCTGATCCAAAGTAATTTAAATTACATTGCGACTTAGTTAGAGCCCTATCATCTCCTGTTTAGATTCTGGATAGACTGTGTATAAACACAATGCATATTAGCGTATGTCCTACCATCTACTTACTTTCACACATCACTTTCTTTACTTTTGAAGGTATCAGCATATTTCAGTATACAATTACAGAATCGGAAAACTCAATTAATGTGCTATTTACATGAGTATTAACTAGAACAATGCCTATAAATGCATTAGAAAAAAAAAAAATCTTCTTACAGATCGCAAATAAACTTTTAAGAACTGACCCAGTGCCAATCCTTTCAGCGCCTGTCTGGATATAGGCAATTATTTTAGTTAATGGCACAGCACAAGGTCCCAGAGTACACACATAAACCCACATTTTCCAAGAGAGATTCAAGCAGGGATTACATAAAAGGTTTTAGTAAAAACTGCAGTCTTGTTCTTATCTGAGGCTACTACCCATTCGTATTCTCTATTAATGTAAACAGATAATTTACCCTTAATTTAAGGCCCCTTCACATCAAGCATAATCAACTTAAGGAAGATATGTGGTCAGCATAAAAAAGATGTAGCTTACATCTTAGATCTGCTTTTCATACAAGTTCAGCTCTGCCTCCTGTTGTCTCCAACAAATGGGAACTTCTATACTGCCTTCCCTTTTCAGCCAACACTTGCTGGGTGTTTTCACTCCCTTTTCTGAAACCCTCATAGAGGGAGTCTGGGTTTGGCCACTGAAGCCTCAATGTCCCACCAACACCCTTCTTGTGCTCCCGTAGCAAAAGATGGACCTCAGATAACTTGAGTTTCAATGAAGGAGCCTGTGAACTCATTTTGACTGCAATAAAATGAAAAGACCGTTGATTAGCAGGAAGGCGTCATTATACTTTCCAGTTTAGCACTTGGGGCTAACCGGTAGTAATTTGATTGATTGATTGGTTGGTTGATTTGAATAATTTTTACCAGGAGGCTAAGAATGAACAGTGCCAGTATCATGTTGCTTTTGTATAGGGACCTGCAGCCATCTATCAGGAATTGTTTGTAAACTGGAGTGCTACTTAAAAAAAAATCAGAGTAATCACAGCCAAGCTTTGGTATAGAAATAATACAGCTGATACAATGAAAACAAGCAGGGGAGCCACCAAGCAATGTAACCGGGGCTGAAGCTGCAGGGATGACATCCCAGCCAAGAGCAGTGATCTGGCTGTGGCCCCAAAAAGAGCAGCTGATACGTACCCAGGGAACGTTAGTGGGAGTGGAGCTCTGACTTTCAACCTGAGCAACCTCTCCGTGTTGGAATCACAAAGGAAAAGGTCCGGGCCCATTTAACTAGGTGTTTTCTTGCTCATCCTTTAAGACTGGCTAATTACCATAAGTCTCTAAGGCAGGCAGCATTGCTCTGACCTGTTGCTCCTGTGAGCAGAGCAGGGCACGTTATGGTTTTATGTGGGAGCTGCTGTATACCTCAGCAGAGCACACACGGAGACCTCCGATTAAACAGCTTAACGCTATTTCCTCCTGCTAGACCACTCCCTTGTGCGAGAGCTGGAAGTACCTTGCCTGAAGGCACAGTGCATCCTTACAGGCAGGAATTCAGGACTGCCAAACCCTGCCTCGCTGTCACTGGCTACTTATTCTGAGAAAAGAGGCCTTTTTAACTTTCCTGCGACCTCTTGACTTAGGCATCGTTATCCTTCACTGTGGGAAGAACGTACCTTTCCATCTTTCTTACTGCCTCATTCAACCTCACTGGATTCATTGACACAAATAGGCATAGAAATATAAAATTGCCATAATTGGGTCAGGCCATAGGTCTGATAGTGGCCAGTGATGGTTGCTTAGAGAAAGAACAGAAGAAGCAGAACACATACAGAAGGACCTTTGCCTTCACAAATCTCAGCTGCCACCAGCAGTTTCAAGCCATCAGAGCGCTGGAGTTTGTATCCAGACCATCACCTTATGATGCAAATACCGAAATACCAGCAAATAGCAAAACCTTGAGTTTTCTGAACTTATCAGCGCACTTTTCATTAAACAACACAAATATGTATCTGCAACTGTTTATGACAGAGATCTTTATGTGTGAGTCATCAATGTGTTTCGCTGTGTCTCTGTACTTGCAAGGAGACAAGATGGACTGGCACTTTTTGGCCATAATAAGCACATAAAGTACACTTTTTTCTATCAATAGGATTTTCGTAATTCTTCTTAAGCTATTTTCTCTCCGCCATCCTACTCTGTGCATTTTAGGAAGGGCCCCTCAATTTCTGCGATCCGATCCTCTCATTCCCAGCCCCATTACCGACAAAGATGTCACACTCTCGCCCCATACCTTTGTAACTCAGTTAAGGATTAGCTTGCACAGGCAAGCTGCAGTCCCGCAGGCTATCCAACACTAAGGGCCTAATCTACACTCTGCTGAAATTGTAGTCTTTAAAAGGTTCGGTAGGTTTTCACCAACTTCATTGAGCTCAAAGGCAAGGCCCTATAAAAGGCATTACTAAATCTGCCCCAGTGCACAGCATGTTACACCATTACACTCTGTAACTTGCTATTTTTGCAATGCAGCACATTTTTTTCTACAATTTGAATTATAATGCAGTCCTACTGCTTCTCCTGTGTGCTGCTCTGCAAAAGGGCATCAAGTATCCCTAGATGTAAAGGTGCTAGGTTTTTTAAAAAAAGGCATGATACTCAATACCAGTATTTAAATAACTGGGAAAAGCATCACTTACAAAACAGAAGGTAAAGACTATATCATTTTTTATGTGTGAGGTGTTTTTTTTTCTTGATAAGCAGTATAGGTTGACGCAGGTAAAGAGTCTCCTGGGTGCAGCTGAACAGACAAGCACAGCTTTGCTATGCGCTTCGGCTTTACCAAACATGCACAAACTTAAGCCTGTGGTCTTGTGGGGTTGTTTTTTTTGGTTTTTTTTTTTAATGGGACAAAAATAGGACAGTTCATAAGGCAAGCAACAGCCAGGCCTTCTAGCTTTTGGTTTTATGAACCTCCCTGTATTTATTCCATCAGGGAACAAAGAAAAGAAGTGTCCAAATCTGGGCCTCTTTGGCTAGCCGATGCCAGGAGCTGCAGGAAGGCATCTCTGCCGGTGTCCGAGTCACAGTGGTGTCCTGCTGCCTGCTGTCCTTTGCTTGTAATGACGGAAAGCTTTGACCCGGCCACATCCCTGCTTCTGGAGGGAAAAGCAAAGCCTTCTCTTAGGGCTATTTCAGCTCCCAGGACCCTTGTGCTGCCCTGGCTCTCCTAGCAGCTGCCCAACGAGCGTTTCTGCCTTTCACATCCTCTTCCCCTGCTTACACAGCCTACAGCTAGTATTTTCTTTTTTTTTCTTTCTTCCTTTTTTTTTTTTTTTAATGGCAGAAAGGCCTCCCCGCCTAATCTAATTCCCGCTCCTTTGTCACAAGCAGATGTCACTTTTACATCTGTGCGTCTGCTCAAGCGCTCCGTCTCCTCCAGTCCAGCAGATGTTGCCGCCGCCGAGGCAGCAGCGGCCGGGGGCGGGCTGGGGGGGTGGTGGTGGTGATGGTGGTGGAAAAAAGCAAAGTGCAGATCCCTCTGCTGGCAGCCACCTGAATGCCACGGCCGCCCCGTGACAGGGAAAACCATAGATGATGCTATTATTATTATTATTATTATTATTATTATTATTATTATTATTATTATTATTACTACTGCAAGTAGCCCCGGGATGCGGCTAGGCGGGGAGGGACCTGTCCCCGCATACCCACGGCTTGACCGGGGGACACCCAACACGTGTCACCGGTCCCTCCGGTGCCGTCACCCGCCCTGGCTTCGCACCGCTGCGACGGGCCGGTCCCAGCGGACACGGACAGCTGCGCACCCCGGCCCCGCGGGCGCGGTGGGGGTGCTCCGACGGTCCCCCTCCTCATAAAGCAGTGCCAAAGAAACCGTCCCCGCTATTTAGGATTTTATTCAAGCGGGTGGGACGGCATGTAGCCATCGGAGCTGGGGAAGGGGGGGGAGACACCCGGGAGGCGCTTTCCCATGGCCGGCGGCGGCCGCACAAAGGCGCGCTGTTCCCTGTTTTGTTTCGCTGCCTCCGAGCATTCCTCCGGCAGCCCGGGGTGGGGGGAGCGGAGCGGTCCCCTCTCCGTGCCCAAGGAGAGGAAAGAAAAGTGGCTTTTACACGCTCGGCGTGTTTTTCTCCGGGCCCGCGGCGCATCCCGCGCATCCTCCGCACCCCGCGCTGTCCGAGAAAAAAGGGCTCTTCTGGAAGGGGAAAAAAGAAAAGAAAAAAAGAAAAAAAAAGAAAAAGAAAAAGAAAAAGAAAAAGAAAAAGGAAAAGGAAAAGAAAAAGAAAAAGAAAAAGAAAAGAAAAGAAAAGAAAAGAAAAGAAAAGAAAAGAAAAGAAAAGAAAAGAAAAGAAAAGAAAAGAAAAGAAAAGAAAAGAAAAGAAAAGAAAAGAAAAGAAAAGAAAAGAAAAGAAAAGAAAAGAAAAGAAAAAAGAAAAGAAAAGGGGTTGAAACAACCGGGAGGCTCTAATTCTATTTGTGTCGCCTGGAAATCAGAAGGGGTTTTTCCACACTTCGCCTTGATTTGATTATTCCTTGGAGATGGTTTCTCTGCCCCCAGCCAGACGCGTGGGGGAAGGCCGCTGAGGCAGTTGGCCTATAGTGGGAATAATCAAATTACCCATTTGCTACAACTTTTTCGGCAGAGCCGCTCGCGTGTAGAAAGAACAACTGGATCCCAAACCCCGCGGAGGGGGAGCAGGGGAGCGGGCGAACGCCCCCCCGGGAGGGGAGGGGGGGACAAAACCAACCTCCCCTGGCAGTACGGAGCCGGGGACAGCGGGACAACCGGTCCGGGAGGCGAGGGATGCCCGGGGGCAGGTGCCGGGGCGGGGGGGCACGGCCGATGCCGGCCCCGGGTACCGATGTCGAGCGGCCTCGCAGCCCCCGGTGCGGTGCCGGGTGCGGCGACAGAAATGCGGCACAAAAGGCGCCCCCCTTCCCGGAGGAAACGCATTCGGAAATTTATTAATTTATATATTTTTTTAAATGCCCTGTGTTGTTTGAGAGGGGGCGAGGCACCTCCCTGCCCCAAACGCGTATTCATATTCATGAGAGCGCGGGTAAATAAAGACAAATCCCCGCTGTAGTAACACTTAGATTCACATCATTCTTTGGTGCCCTTTAGATTTGGGGGACGGAAGACAGATGTTTGCAGCGCTTTTCTCCTCTTGTCTGGTGGCCATAAAGGGAGAACCATTTAGAGCTCGCAATTTGTTTCCACCCTCGCACTAAAACCATGTTCGCATTTATTTTCATTTCGCCGGTGCACAAAAAGTGTCCACGGGCCACCAAAGGCCGTTCTTTATCAAATACACATTGTACAACATGCAACCGCAATAAAACTATCAGACCTCGCCATAAAACTATCACCCGGATCCTCAGCGGCTCAAGAATCTTCTGCTTTGTTTTATTACCTACCGGTAACTCAGAGTGACATGCCGCCCCCCCCCAAAATAAAACCCCAGCCATTGGTGTAATTAAGTACCGCTTCAGAGCATTTTTAATGTATAATAAAGCAGCGCGAAGCACGGGGGTCTGTAGATTCCCCGTGCTCAAGCACTAGCTCTGAATTAAACTACTTAGCTTGGCAAACACTGTGCGAGCTTAAATGCCCCTATAAAGACTTTATGAGTTTGTTACTTTAATTGCCGACTTGTTACAGAGCACATAAAGGGGGTAATGAATGTAATAAAACTAATTATCTACACATTTAAATCATATAAAATATCCACTGTTTGTTTATACAACAAGTGAGGTTCCGCTCAGCATTTCCTACGCTGCCCACCGAGAGGAGAGATTTAATGAAACACGACTAACGAAATGAAAATTACATCATCAGCAAGAAAACTCCGCGAAGAGCCCCGGTGCTCCCCTGCCCCTCTGTCTCCGCGGGCGGCGGCGGCGGCGGCGCGGAGCCTGCGCGGGTGCGGAGGAGCAGCCGGCGGCAAGAGGCGGTCGCCGCTCCCGAGGCCGGCGGAGGAAAAAAGCCGGACCCAAATATCATCCCCCTTCGGCAGCTCCGAACATTTCGCCTGTGTCACGTCGTGTTTGGAAACAGGTTTACCGGATCTCCCCCCCTCCGCGTCTCCACCGCACGTTTTAAGAGTGGTTTGGGTTTGTATCCCCCCCGCCCCTTTCCCCCTCCCGCAGGGAGAAAAAGTAGGTGCAAAATTGAATGTGCTTCATAGCACANATAACGATCAATAACAATAACGACAATTGAATCCAAGCCTTACGTGTGGGCGAACAAATAAAACCCGGGACCCCGAGCCCAACGAACGCATCTGTTTAGCATCCAGATGTTTTGCATTCGAGGGCTTTATTCGTTGCCTTGTGCTAAAAATAAAATAAGTTAAATATCCCAGCAACTAGAGTGTCGGTCCGGAGACCCGAGGAGAGAACACAAACAAAACACCGCAACCCGGCACTCCAGCCTTCGAGGAGAAATGCCATTTATAGGCTGCTGGCTTTTTCCCCTCTCAACCAGGTGTATGTTAAAGAAACACGCTCCTTCTTCCCATTAAAAAAAAAAAAA